>JASDQU011379179.1:9503-19892 GCA_032191745.1 Picea mariana | reverse complement strand
ATTCTATTGGAATTTATTAACCATTACAACCACATTTGATCAAATACAAACATTCTCTATACCATAACACAAGCTTCTGTTCTAATTATTAGCTATAATAACCATTCATTCCATGCCATTCTAAAAATTCCATTAGCTTAACATTATTGTGCAATGTTCATTCATTTATCATATAGAATATTCATCACAAAAATTCATTCAAGTAACTTCAAATATAACACATTACATATAGTGACATAAAATACAGATATATCATGGTTCACCTCCCCTGGGTCTACGTCCACAGATATTTTTCACTTCAACTCTTTATTCATCTGTCATGCAAAATGTAGTGTTGTGCACTATACAATTATTCCTTCATTACATCCAATCTGCACAGATCGAAATAGTTCTCACTTACCCCACAAAAACCTATAACAATCTCAACAATACCTGTGTCAACCAAAAAGGACAAGCCCCTCATTGTCCTAATACATTCTACTTATACAAAAATGGGACAAAACCCTTACAAAATCCCTAACCCTAAAAGGATTAGGTTTGTCCATTTTCTCCTTGACTTTGTCTCGGCTGGTCCTCGATCCAACCATTGCTCCAAGTCAGTGCTTCTCCACTTTTCAACTGCTCCATAGTAGTTTACCCACTTTCTAACTACTTTTCTCGGTGCGGGTTTTCCCTTATTTCTAGCGCTGCTTTTCCTCTTTTTCTGGCATGCCCCTTTTCTCAACACTTCTCTAATCCCTTCAAAACTTATTTGCTTTTACCCAAAATTTTCCTGCTCCAACAATGAAAATTTGACTTTAAAAAAAAATTCTCTATTCAAAGGCGACACAACTGCTGTCGACATGAGATAATACTCTTCTCCTGGCCATATTTTTTTTTTTTCATAGACAAATGAATGCTATGATACAGAGGAGGAAACGATTGTTGCGAGTAAGAAATTGGTTACATCAATGGAACATACCTATGCTCAATGCAAGAAGGTGCATGAAGGATATGGACACTTAGGGGAATGTTTCCTCATAGGGTACAGGGTGTCAAGATGCAAAGGATATAAACAAGGCTCTACTTGGATGATGATGTAAACTGCTGAGATAATAGGCTTATAATGAAAAAGAGGGAACCGACAATAGGCTCAATACTTCAAGTGAGAGGATGAGATGCAATTACAACTTAACTCCAAAGAATGTCATTTTTCATAAATTTAGTCTACTTGGTATGAAAAATGGTTAAACTTACACCAAATAGACGTCCTTTCAAATCCAATTTACGAGTGTGAAAGAGACAATTTTTTTTTTTTTTGTTTGCTAGTTTTTCCGTGACCTACAGGACTAGCCTATGGCTGAGAAACCGCGACTTAGGAGAATCTAATCCATCAAAATCACTTGGGGATTGCACCCATCCTGAACCACACCAACCCTTAACATGGATGGATTTTTTGTCCTCGTAGGTTTCAAACCGGTGACTTTAACATCACAGAGTGCCTTAACAGCACACTCTGTCACCGACTGTCCTACACCTCGGGGACGTGAAAGAGACAATTCACTCGACAATATTTTTGATTTTTGAGAGAGTCAGAAAAGAGATTAAACAAGACTCGTGGGAGTCTCGGAGGTATAGGTGGGCATTGTTGTGAGTAGGGATATGAGGCTTGAATGAAAAGTCATATTGGAACTATAAAGGACTCCCACTCTTTATGGAATAATATATGTATGGGCACTAGATGGCACAAATGTTCTAACTAGGGCACCCATGTTTGGTAAGACTCTACCATTCACTAATGACACTTCTAGTAGCAGTAAGGAGATTTTTGTCAATAAAAAAATGAGATCAAACCTAAGGAATATGAATCACAATCATAGGATAATGAAAGTGTGCAAAATGGAGTGACGACCTATCCTACATGCTCGGTAAAAGAAAATACCTTCCAAAGTCATGAACGAACGAAATGACGCTAGAAATCATAAGAATCCCTAGATAAAACCACCAAAACCGACTCCTTCCATTGCATTATTAGTCCACTAGGCCAAAATATTAGCAAAAACTATGTAAAATGGGAAAAACTTTTCTATAAATAGTAAAAATAACCAAATTTAACGTACCATTTCACATTTTCACCCAAATAGTGCATTTTGGACCAAATTTCCCATGACCTTCAAGTGTCGATTGCGGGAGATATGAGCGATGGAAAGGATAATCGTCTAGACCAAGTAAGTATTCTTTCCCTCCTCTTCATTTCTAGTGGATTAGATTTTGAACTTAGGTCTCATTTTTTAGCTTTTTAATGTGCAAATTAGGAATTAGGGTATACATGGGTTGTAGATCATCGGGTCATGTATACACAACCCTATACATGACTTTTATCAAAACAAACTGCGTATATGCAGCCCTATACATACCTATGTAAACTTCATCTCACGTACAAGTCCGTAACTTATTTTTTTAAAGGAATTTGACCCAAAAAATGGATTTTCTTTGCAGGATGGTATTGGAATGGAGAGAAAGAGAGCATGAGGAAGTTGATGTTGAAGTGTAAAGAGACCTAGGGGCTCGACTAGCATTAAAAATATGTGGGTTTTATAATTTTTGGGCTCTCAAAGGGATGAGGGCTTAAGTGAGGCTACTCCAAATGTTGGCGAACTTTTGAGATCCGGATACAGAGGCCTTCAACCTCGATGGGAAACCATTGAGAATTGAAGTCAAGTATATCTACTTTATTATAGGGTTGTCTCATTGGGGTGAGGTGGTGAACCTCAAATTCAAGGGATATGGGAGTGGCATGAACATAGAGGACTACATTGCC
Source organism: Picea mariana (assembly GCA_032191745.1). Taxonomy (NCBI): domain Eukaryota; kingdom Viridiplantae; phylum Streptophyta; class Pinopsida; order Pinales; family Pinaceae; genus Picea; species Picea mariana. The sequence goes on along the minus strand of JASDQU011379179.1, from coordinate 17,092 downwards.
ACTCACTGTGTTGCGGGAACAGAAAAGGTAGGGAGCCAACTCCCTATTCGGGCGATCAACAACCTGAGTCTAAATATTGGCATTCTCGTGCTGACCCGGATCATGGGTTCAACCTCTTTTCATTAGGCATCAAGGCCATTGATGTTCGATGTTCTACTCCATGGAGTTATTACGACCCACAGTATATGATTGGTGCACCTCACTACTGGCTACTATGAAGAGCCAATTGACATACTACAAACAGGGTAGGAAGAGGAACTTCGGGTTCACATCTATCTTGTGTAGTTTCTTCTTCGAACGCGTTTCAGGATTGATCCTTGGAGTCAATATCACTCCCCATAGACTGCTCAATCCATCCCTGTCACTGTGGACCGAGGTGATGAGGTGGTTGGGAGATGGTAGGGTATCGACCCCCTACAACGATGAGTTTTTATTTTGGTGGTGCCGACAGGTGATAGCCCTAGAGGACTACCCATATGCATGGATTGAATTCATAGGATACCCAAACATGCCATTAGCATCAGGTTCCTCCTACAGAGGCATAGGGATGAAACAATTTTCAAATATATTTCATTTTTTTGTGTTTTTTAAAGAGAATAAAAACGTTAATGTTTTTGGATGGTGTCAAGTATTTAACAAAAATATTTGTTTCATAGATGTGGGTCCGCGAAAATCGGATGGATTACCATGACACCAACGAAGGCACAGGGGGGATGAGCTAGCGGGAGGAGACTCGGAGAGAGTTCTTCAAAATGTGTAGGGAAACCTCTCTCATTTGACACATAGAGTACCCATGGTTCAGATAGAGGATCTGTCAGAGACGATGCAGTGGCAGGTAGTGGGTGTGCCCCATGCATGGGTGTGACTCTTCCGGTGTCTCAAAAATTTCGTATTATGCTATCATGACACACATTCAGAGCCACAACCATAGATGTCATGGTTATTGTATCGATCGAATGTATAAGTATTTTGAGGGTGTAAGCCCCAATTTTGTACTATAACACCATTTTTTTGGAGATATGAAATATAAAAAACAATGGTCTTCATCTTTTCTTATATTACAATGTGTACATTGGTTAATGTGTTTTCTTTACTTTAGTTATGTGACAAATTATAATATAAAACATAATTAGCATATGCATCAGATACATAATTAGAACCTCTAGGTATGTGATTATAAGTAATAAAATCAAAATGTCGTTCCAAAATTCATACCCATAGGAATCGTCGAAGTAGCGAAGGGTCTCATACACAGTAACTGTTGTTCAACTGATGTACTACTAACTGGGAGTCCATGCAAACTTCTAAATAGAGAATACCATGTGAAATGGAATCGCGTGAAAGATCTATAATGATGCTATATTCAACCACATTATTCGTTGATGGCCCTAGACAAACGCCACCTGAAGACACCAGTTGACCCTTGGGTGAGTAAACAACCCAAGTGGTGGAAGATAAGTTTCGAGTACAAATATTGGCACCATATACAAATCCTAAGTAAACTAAATACTTTGTTGACATTGCAAACCAAGGGAAAACTTGATAAACAAGCCTATGACAAAAGAGGAAAAGATATATACATTAAGATACACTAGTATACAAAGAGTTACACCCAAGATTTGGGCTCAAGTGTAATCTCTTTTCAAGTAGATTCCATTTTTGGGCTCATCCATCATATTCCCTTCATAATATTCTAATTCATAGGATCCCTTTTTAAAGACCCGTCACACGATATAAGGACCGTGCCACATGGGGTTGAACTTTCCTGCCCCCAGAAGTTATTTGGATTGGTCATACAATAGGACCAAGTCACCCTTATCTTACTACCGAGGATAGAAAAAATTATCACACTAGACCTTGACACGTTGTTTATTCACTTCAATAGTAGTAGAGTCATCTCGACGTTGCTCATCTAGGCTCTCTTCGTGTATGAGGCGTTCCTCAAGATCAGAAGTGTCAGGTAGGAGCTTAACTTCCAATATAAGAGAAGGGATTTCACATTCAATGGGAAGAATCAACTCCACACTGTGTACTAAATGAAACGGGGAAAAACTGGTGGAATTCTTAACTGAGGTTCGGTATGCCCAAAGCGCAGGGTAAAGCATGAGATTCTAGTCAGATTTTCTCTGGCTGAAATTTTTCTAAAAAATGGTCTTCAGAGACTTGTTCACGGCCTCTACTTGTCTATTTTTGTAGGGATATTAAGGGGAATAATACCATGTTCAAACCTTTGATTTGATGCTAATTATTTCATCATTTCATTCTGAAAGTGACTTCCATGATCATCGACAATCTCGCTTGGGATTTTGAATAGGACTATAACTTGATTGAACACGAAAAATGCAGCAGTATTACCTTCAAATTTAATTTTAGACATGTCCTTGGCCCACTTATTAAAGTATTCTATGACCACGATAATATGTTGATGCCCCCAACCGAAGTTAGGTTATAATCCACAAAATCCACCCCCCACTTGGTGAAGGGACCAACGGTGATGACCGGGTGAAGAGGGGCTCGATGTGAGTGCATATTATGAGTGAACACTTGGTTAGGGTGACACTTATTGGCCTCTTCGACACAATATTTAAAAATAGAAAGCCAAAAATAACTGGCTCGCAAAATCTTTTGGGCTGTCGCAAGACCAGATAGATGACCACCACTAGCCCCACTGTGACAGACATTAAAAATAGAATCAACTTCTTTGTGAGTCAAGAAATGATGTAGGATATTATCTATGCCTTGACTATACAAAGTGTCGTCGACGATAAGGTAGTTCTTAGCTTGATATAGTATGCACCTTCGATCTTCTCTTGAAAAATGCTGAGAGAAATTCAAGGTTTGAAGATAGATCAAAATGTCTCCATACCAGGGGTCGGAATATGAGACAAGGAAAATGTGTTCATCCGCAGATGAATCAACATGAATAACATCCTCATCTACCAGAGGAAAGTTCTATATTAACTCGGAAAAAAATAGTGATTTCTTGGATTTTTTCGAAGCAAAATCGAGATCAAACTCTTGCAATATGACAATACATTTATTATATTCCCCCCTATGATACGCCTAGTAATGACATATTGATATGGATTTACATCAACAACTACTGTAGTTTTGCAAAGCAATATATAGTGTTGTAATATTTGAACCACATGTATGGAAACCAAAGACAAATTCTCAACATGAGAATAATTGATTTCAGAGTTGAATAAGTTTTGACTAAGATAGTAAATGACGTGCTCACGGAGCTCATCATCCTCTTGAACTAAAACCATACCATCAGTCCCTTTGGATGCGGTGATATAAAGAAAGTAATTTCTATTGTAGTCCCAAGGCTTCAGCAGAGGTGTCGATACCAAGGATTTCTTCAGAACATCGAAGGATTCTTGGGCTCACTCATCCCATATAAATGGAGTGTCCTTCAAAAGAAACATGAAACCCTTAGTAATATTGGCATAGTTTACTATAAACTGATGTAAGAAGTTAGCTTTCCCCTATAAACCTTGAAGATGACAAATATCATGTGGGGGAGGCAATTGAAGTATTTCCTCAACCTTTAAAGGATCCACAATGATCCTAGTCTCAGAGACTAAGAATCCTAAAAGACGACCCAACCTACCGCAAAATATGTACTTATGAGGGTTCAAACAGATGCGATAATAGTGACATCTCTCAAAAAATAGATGAAGGTGGGTAGAGTGATCCACTCTCTTGCAAGAGTGAGCAATGAGATCATTGAGATAAGCTTCGATTATATGCTTGATATCGTGAAAAGCGAAGGTCATGGCTCATTGGAAGGTTTCTTTGGCATTTTTAAGGCCGAAAGGAATTTTTCGGTATGCAAAACTACCCCAAGGACAAATAAATGTTGTCTTATGTTGATCCTTGGGTTTAATTTGAATTTGGTTGTATCCTGAAAATCCTTCCATAAAAGAAAAAACCTCTCTTCCCGCACACTCATTAATAATATTATCAATGAAAGGTGTCATGAAGTTGTCTTTAGGACAGGCCTTATTCATATCTCGAAAATTCATGCAGACACGAATGGTTCCTTTCTTCTTATTCACCAAAACGGGATTGGATACCCATTCAGTCAAGGGAATCGATTAGATAAATCTTGCATTAAGAAGATTCTCCACCTCTTCCTTAATGGCAAGGGCCTTCCTAGGATTAACATCTCTAATCCTTTGTCGAGCAAGTTTAGCATCTGGGTAGGTTTCAATCTCATGTTTGAGAAAACGAGGGTCGATTCTTGGCATATATTCATATGAACAAGTGAATACTTCACAACATTCCTCTAAGAGTTCGGTGTATATCTGAATTTCTTCAAGTGAACAATCCGCACTGATATATACATTTTCAACTTTACCAGGAATACGAGAGATATCGATCATGATGGTAGGAGAAATAATCTCCATGTTTCCCTCGGCATAAATGTCATGCATATCAAGTGGAACTACAACGTGATCAACTATCTTTCTCAAGGTAGATCTAAAATTGTCTTGTTCAATTCTAGCAAGCTCTGGGAGGAAGTAGGAGAGATGATGCATATCATCCCATGGCCTATCAAAACCATTCATGGCCTCTACGATTGCTTCATATGAAGGTAAAGTATAATTGAGGAAATCATGTGAGAAAGATGATGAGGTGGCCCATATGGGTCGGAGAACAGGATCCTCATCGTCCATCTGCGAGGGGACAGGGTCGGGAGCATAGCGGAGAACAAACTAATAAGATATCTCTATTACCTATGGTGGCATGGTCATTCCAATATGTGACTAACCTTCATAAGAAAATGTTGGTGAAGGTAGGCTCCAAGGATCATCAAAATACGAAGTGTGGAAAGGAACAGACCTCATTGACAAAGAAGACCTACTGGACATGGCATAGATATGATGACTTTGTGCCACGAAATCAAAGGTACCCATAACGGAGGAATACATTTCGACACCAATATCCTCATTTGTTGGTTGAGAATTGTCGATCGCAGAGATCGAAGTTCCAACTGATGCATTGGAGCTAGCGTGCGCAAAGGACAACTAATCAATCGTCACAATTTTTCCATCATGAGGAAAACATAAAGTACGGAAAATGGACGATACGACTGCAGTCATAGCATAATTCCAGGGGTGCACCAACAACCTCGAAATCCACCACCACTGTCTTCCCATCTAACTCGACCAGAAAGGTAGGAAGAACACCATGGGGACAAAAAGAACGACCAAAAAATGCAGTCAACATGGTCGGAGATTGAGAGAGGGTTGGAGAGCCAATGGCTTTCCAACAGGTTAGGGAAATCATGCACTTTTCAATGCCTTCATCAATAATAATACGTTTTATGGTATACTTTGAGTAATCCACATGGATTTGAAAGGCCACATGGTAAGGCAAGCGAGGCTTCACATCCGTGATTTCAAACTTGATAATCTTAGAGACATAAGGGTCTAGAGCTCCCAACGCAGATAAAAATGAATTCCTCTATGAAGGATATGTCTAGAGTACCTCCAAATCCGACATCGCAGAAGGGGTTTGACCTAGATCCTCAACAATAGAGTAATTATGGAAAGCTCTAGCATTAGGGTTGTGGGTAGAAAGTTTTAGTACTCTTTTCAGAATAAGAGANATACTTTGAGTAATCCACATGGATTTGAAAGGCCACATGGTAAGGCAAGCGAGGCTTCACATCCGTGATTTCAAACTTGATAATCTTAGAGACATAAGGGTCTAGAGCTCCCAACACAGATAAAAATGAATTCCTCTATGAAGGATATGTCTGGAGTACCTCCAAATCCGACATCGCAGAAGGGGTTTGACCTAGATCCTCAACAATAGAGTAATTATGGAAAGCTCTAGCATTAGGGTTGTGGGTAGAAAGTTTTAGTACTCTTTTCAGAATAAGAGGCAGAGGCTCTGGCATTTCGATCTATAAAGGCATCTCTGGAGGAGGGGGAGACTCTTGACATGGAACAACCTATGAAGAACTGTAATTGTGAGACCAAGTGGCTACATTAACCTGAGACTTGACCATATTTATGCATAGACGGTCACCATCCTGCACCGATGCATTTTGACTCCCAATCGCCACATTTCCGGCATTGGAGGAGCTCAAGGCCATGAATTGATTATGTGGAAAAGGATTAGTCAACACAGTGGGTGGTAGAGATAAAATCCTCATAGCTTCCTCGATTTTGGGGCACAAGTGGGTAAGTTGATCATCAATACAAAGCTTACAAGTTAATTTCACCTTCTGCTTCTCTTTCTTTCCCTCACCAGCATTAGCTTGAATTTCCCATTGGGAAAAACAGTGTCTACCTCGTAAGGTCCAAGCCACCATGTACGCAAGTTACCGTAAAATTCTTTAAAGTGTGAATCATACAAAAGAGCCCAATCCCTTTTTTTGAATAATTTGTTCTTGATGAATCGATCATGCCATTTTATTCTCTGATGTTGAATCATTGTGGTTTGATGAATGGCGTCGAAACACTTTTCATTAAGCTCATTGATTTGCTGCAGTTTGGACTTCTGTGCCATAGTCAAGTTGAGGTTGACTGCTGATGCAATTCTTAAGGTTTTGATTTCAAATTCAATGGGAAAAACATGGATTTTTCCATATACAAGAACATAAGGAGAAAAACCAGTTCTGTTCCTCCAAGTAGTTCGATAAGCCCATAGAACTTCATGCAATATGTCAAACCAATCCCTACGATGTTCTCTTAGGGCCTTATTAAGAATAGCTTCTATGACTTTGTTGGTACTTTCTACATGGCCATTACCTTGTGGATGGTATGGAGTAGTTGTTCTATGTAAAACATGATATTGACTAAGTATGGATTAAAACTTGTGTGATGTAAAAGGGGGTTCTCCATTAGTTATTAATTCTCTCAGAATTCCAAACCTAACAAAGATATCTTCAAACAAGAATGCTAAGACAACTTCTTCTGAGTCTCTTGTTTAAGGATAAATTCGTGAGTGCGGACACAGACCAATCTCCCCAGATCCACCTGGATCTGGAACAAACTATGACAGAATACTACTCTTTCCCTAGATCTAAAGTATTGAACGGACAAGAGAAGAAGGATAATGTACTTAATTTATGAAATCTCTCCTTATCTCTGTTGATCCTTTCTCTGCTGCGATGCTCTTGCGTCGTCCAATCACAACAACACAAACCAATCACAACAAAGACATTAATATATTCAAAACTCTAGACTATACATGTGATAAAGGAATCATGTAATAAGATGATATCATCATTATGGGAAAGGGACATATTCATTTATTATATTAACTGAAAGAGAAATATACAACCTGAGCCTTGATGTCGTAGATCTCCTTTCAACGGCTTCTAGCTTTGACACACACACATTTGCTCATCATGCATGAAGAACTTCTACTACTTGTGATAACCTTGTGGCTATCTCTATCTGCTGCAGCATCAATTCTCCATACAACAGTGCACCAATTCTCCAATATCTTACTCTTGCTAATTTGCTACTAACCATTTCCATGAATAATCTCCTCAATATATAGGAGAAGATTGTTTAGTTACTTGGATAGAGTGTAATCCCAAGATATCTGGAAACTCATTAATT
>JASDQU011379177.1:25826-45227 GCA_032191745.1 Picea mariana | reverse complement strand
ATGCCATAGCCAAGATTCATTTTTGTATGAAGCTTTAAAATCTAACTCAGCAACCTTTTGCAATCCTTGTGGCTCTAAGAATGGTTCACTTTGAATTCTAAGTGGAAACATCCTATTTTTTGTCATTTTAACTTTTGCAATTAGCCTATTGCTTGGTTTCTTGTCTAGAATCACAGATTCACCATTTTCAAAGTATATTCTATATCCTTTTTTCACTAGTTGTCCAATGCTTATGAGATTGTGTTGTAGTCCAGGAACATAATATACATCTGAAATATGCTTCTCCTCACCTTGCTTAGTTCTTATGTTAATTGACCCTTTTCCCATAACTGAAACTCGGTGATCAGTCCCCAATTTTACTTCTGATTTGATTGAATCATCCATTGTTGCAAACATCTCCTTACTTCCACTCATGTGATTACTACAACCACTATCTAGGAACCATACTTCTTTGGAACTCTCTTGTGCTACATTGCATGTTATCAATATGGTGTTTTCTTCACCATTGTTGGGTTGGTTTTCATTTGTAAAATGTGCCTTTTTCTTATTCATGTCATATTGTTTTTTTCTACATTCTGATGCAAAATGCCCAAATTTATTGCACTAATGGCATTGGATGTTAGATTTATCATACCTTTCAGCTTGATGATGACTATGAGAGTGGTTGCTCCCCCTTCCTCTTGTTGGTGTAGAATGAGCATGTGGGCTTGATGTTGGTCTTCTGCTTTCAAATTGTGTATTTTCTCTTTCTCCTCTTGGTGTAAAACGTCCTCTACCTCTATTGTAATTTGATCTCCCTCTTGTTCTGCTAAATGAAAGTTGAGTCTTGAATGCATTTTCCAATGATGATGTCCTTGTTCGATTTAATCTTTGCTCATGTGATAAGAGTGATCCCATTAATTCATCTACTGATAGCTGAGTGAGATCTTTGGATTCCTCAATGGCTATTACAACTGGATGAAACTTTGTAGGTAAGCTTCTAAGTATTTTCTCTACAACCTTTTGATCTCCAACGTTTTCTCCATATGATCTAAGCAGATTTATTATTGCCATTGCATGAATGAAGAATGAATCTATTGAATTTGTATCCTTCATTTGTATGTTTTCAAAATACCTTCTAAGAATTTGTAATTTTGTTGTTTTTACCTTGCTTGTGCCTTGGTACGCTGTTTGCAAACTTTCCCATGCCTGTTTTGATCTTGTAGCAGCGACTACTTTAGGAAAAATTGATTCCTCCATTGCCTGCTAAATAAAAAACAATGCTTTGGAATCCTTCTTCTTATTTTCCTTCAACAAATCCTTCTCAGCTTGTGAAAGAGCTTGATAAGCTTGCTGGTCTGCTGGTTCAGGAAACCCATTTTCAACCAAATCCCAAACATCCTGGGAACAAAACAGGGTTTTCATTCTTATACTCCAATAGTCATAATTTTTGCCATTAAAAATTGGAATTTGGGGTTGTAAAATGCTTCCAGTTGCTCATGCCATGATTTTTTAAAATAAAATTTGCCTCTTTTTATTGTTCTTCCTCTATTTCCTTTTCCAATCTCTGTAAAACGTTTTGTATGATTAAAACCCCTAAATTTCTGCAATCTCTTTGCAACAGGTTAACACCTCCTCTGTACTCAGCAATAAAGTCTCCAAATAAAAACAGCAGCTACTTGTTTTCTCCAACCTTGTATACACTTGCTAAGTCTATAGCTTTATCATTCTTCAGTACTCAGATTCTTTTGAATCCCCTTCAACATTAGCTTCCACAGCTTCAAGTTTTTGGACAGCATCAAATACCATTAACCTTTCTCTGATACCATTTTGTTGGTTAAAAAAAAACATCTACTTACAAAATGCCCAAATTCCTACAGAAAAAGAGGAAAGAACCCAATGACAGATTTTAGCTGAGTAATTAAAACAAAACAGAGTTTATATACTACTTGCTGTTTGAATCATACATTCATTCCAGAAACAGAGTATCCAGCATCTGCATTCATTTACAAAAACAGAGTATCCAGCATCCACATTCATTTACAAAAACAAAGTCATTTTTAAGAGACAGGAGAAGCTTCACAAATACACTGACAAGTAGAAGAGTGGAGATACACAAAAGAATGTAGAAGGAGGGGAGAAGAATTAAATGCGGAAGTTGGAGAGTAGTTGAGAAATTATGGCAGGGGAGATTAACAAAATCTGGAGATCCACGTCACCAACAATAACTCGAACTATAATGACTCTTATTTTTGTAAAAAATAATGTGTGAACGGAATTGTTTTTTATACAACGAAAAAATTACGTCGCTCCAATTTACTAGCCTAGGTATATGGTCTCCATTAATGAAGCAAGACTGTAACATCTCCATTAATCAAGCAAGAATGTAAAATTTTCTTAAGTGGTGATGTGTCTCCAGAATTTCGATTCGATAGTGAGAGAAGTAATATCTCACTCATTAAGAGCCAACCGGAGATACAAGAGAACTATCACACCCATCTCCATGAGAGAAAGCCACCGGTCTAACACAAAGCTCTCACATGAAACAGTTAAGTAAATGGATCGACCAAAACTCTACAACGTATCTTCACCACTTCGAAATTAGGATCGAAAACCACCATCAATTCAAATAAAAGTGTTGGGAAACACCTCAGGTGACACGGTCAGGAAAGAGACGAGAAACAAGTAATGTTCTTAGTCAAACTTCGTTATATAAACTGATGTGAATGCATAATTACTATAACTGGAGACAACTGCTAGTTATTACTCCATTAATTTACCTATAAATTCCACCGACTTGATATCATCGTTCCCAACTAAGAGTTTTCCAGTCAACAATTAACTAAATGTTAATTACAGTGGGAGATCCCATGAGCAAAATTCTTAATGAGATCAAGTATGCGATACGTATCTAACCATCACACCCATTGAGTTCCATATCATTCACGACTTTTGAAAGACATACTGTGATATGCATTACAACGCAACAATAAAGGATTTGCAGGAAGCATGTAATTAAGTCGCAGGATAACAATAAAAAGGAAATTAGAAAACTTAAGACGTAGGATAACAACGAATCACATGTTAAAAGAAAGCCTCTATCTTCGTACAACGCTTTTGTGGGATGGATTTAGTGGTCTAGGCGATTTCATACCATACCTATCCGCATCACAAAATATATGCAAATTACATTTTTTATTTCTTAAATAGGTACAACAGGTCGACTGTAAATGATTGCATAGGAAAGATATTTTTCTTTCTTTCTTTATATATAAATATATGTATGTATATCAAATTAGATTTATAATCAGAACAGACAAAAACCAATAGATGCAGTATAAATTATATCATGAATTTGTATATAATGTCTTGTGTGGCAGGTAAAAACGAGCCGATGTTTTTGGAAACTGATACTATACAAAATTCATCAATTTTGATTGTGCCTCCACTCCAATGTATGAGTGTGGATCTAATCGCGGCTGGTGACGCCTAAAGGCGGCTGTTAAACTTCCGTCTGGTGATGTCAGCATAGAAACACAGTCATTTTAATACTTTAATATTTTTTAATTAGGTAGATGTGGCAATAAGTTACTGAACACAGTAATTTTTAAACATCATTAGGTAAATGTAAAAAGGTAAACATATAAACGGATGTCTTTATAAGAGCTCGAAAGTTAATGGATGAAATCAGAGTCATTCATTTATTGTGACGACTAAAAATATTCTAAACATATTTAATCTCGTTCATAAAAAAACTTATTAAAAACTAAAAACCTATTAAATATGCCCATTGTCAATAGGTGTATGCCTTTAGGCATAAATAAACACATAGAAACCAACAATATAACATCATAGATATACACCTCAAATGGATTTAAGATTTCTTCAAATTCATTGGAGCTTGACGCTCATTCTAAATCGATTAAAATATAGTAAGAGGGAAAATAATAAGGGTGACTCTGATATACATCTATTTTCTTCAGGCATAAAGTATATTAAATTTATTCCCAGCAGAACCAATCTCTTCACCCACCAATCTCTTCACCCAACTTACTGTTGACATATTATAACTAAATACAGAATATCCAATGGAATACATCATAATTCACAATGCTTAAGAACAAAATAAAATAAATTGTATATATCACAACTATACTAAAAAATAGCTACAAGGGATCTATTAAGATTATATTTATTTAAGAGATCTCTATAAATAATTTAAAAGATCTCTATAAATACATCCACAGTTTAACGGATATTTCAAATTGCAGAATTTTTATTTTGCTGATTAATCATGAGCGTTTGTGCGCAATTAGGCACACTGAATTCAATTTATGTAAACATTGAAACTATATTGTACGAGATATTATAATTTATAACAAATGTTAAATACCATGTAACCAAAATTTGTTTACAGGTGAGGTTGACCCTTTATTAAGAGAACTTGAGCAACACCCACTCCAAATACTTGCTCAAAATTCGACTACTATTCCTGCTATCCAATGACTTCACCCATACCCAACTAACGCTAGGGGTACTCTTCTTCCCTCTTAGCCTCCCGAGCTGCAAAGGGGTCACACACAAAAAAACTCAGAACAATAACTCAAGCTTTCCCTCGCAAGGAGAGGCTTCCATCTCTTTCACAAGATTGAATCCCAACTCACACAAGTAAACTTAGTCAATATAAATTTCACCAGCATTTCATTCATCTAGCAAAAGCGTAATTTCCCTCATCCTCATCATCCTCGCCATTCATTTTATAATAAATTTCACCTTGACACTACTCATCTCATGCACAATTAGCTAATTTTTAATAATTAAATTAAATATTATTCACCCACAACACATGTCACCCTTTCCCTAAGTTTCCACATGTAAAATCCTTTTTAATTTAAATTATTGATGCATTTTCCCTCACACTCCCCAATTTGTTCCTAGATTCTCTTAGATGTACCTTAGTTCCCCAATTTCTCTTTTATTGTGTCCCCTAACTAATTTACATTTGGAGTTTGATTATGACTCTTCTTTTAGTTAATATTTAGAGTTTAATTATCTTAGGATATTGTTGGAAGCCACATATGATTTTGATATTTAACACGATTGGAAGAAATTGCATTTTTCTTTAGCTGCCATCACCTCAATTTTGTAAACATTTTTGAGAGTTTCGAAATGATTGTTGGATTAAAAGATTTCCTTATTAATTTCTTATTGTTTGCATTTCTGTTTGTTCTATTTTTAATTCATGACTACAAGCATGAATTAAACATAAAACTTAGCTTGGTGTTAGAATTTTTTGTTCCTTAGAAACATCTTTTTAAAGGTCACCCATATTTAATTAAAATGCAAATCTTATGAAATGGTTGTTGGATCCATTTTTTGTGTTAATACGATTATTATTATTTCAATGGTTTGATAGTTCATTATTGAATTGCTTTGATTCATGAAGAAATTTGGTTAATTATTTGATATCTTTTTTTTCAATGGTCATATCAACATTCATACCAATGAGTACATACCTGCCATACTTGCGTTTTCGCCTTACCAGGATGGCTCAAAGCATTAATAAAKCTATTCATTRTCTTCTTAGGGTTTTGTACTCTGTAGTTTTGGCACTCATCACAAGAGATAGTAAGGAATACAATGAACCCTCTATTTTTCATTCCCACTATCCGAGTTATGATAACCCACAGGTTCTACTATTTTCRTGTTTCCACTCTCCATTCAGACCTGTTTCTGTTGCTCGCACGATTGGAACCTAAACCTATTCCAAGTAATCTCTGTTTCATTCTAGTTATAGTGGTCATGGTGCCCCTCATTCGCATAGAGCCGAATGGATGCTAGGCCTTACTTTCCCATGACAATGTGATTGCAGACCTAAAGAATCATGGCTGGGATATATTCCTTAACAAATTTGAGGGTTATAATCTTCAGGTAGCAGAAGCCTCTCCATGAACCTTTGAAAACTTCAAAGCTAACATAGGAGACATATAATTAGAATTGACAGAAGATTTTGTTAGAAAAGAAATAGGGCTCCCATCAAAGGGCAAGAGATGGTTTTAAAACACCATGATAGAAGAAGTCCCACAGAATTTTTTTATGACCTCTCAAAAAACCAACTGTTGTGTAAAAGGAATTCCTATCGCCCTGTTAAAACTTAGATGGCATAGTTTATTATTAATTGTAAAACAATTGGTTACTTGCGAAGGTCGATATAGGCTAGTCTTTTTCTACCATATCTGTTTGCTCATGAATTTCATAGGTTTCGAATTTAGACATGCCATTTTACTTATTGATGAGTATCTATAAGATGTCCATGCATTACAAGCGACAGGGTGTCAATTCGAGCTTGTCCCACCATGGATTGGTTAAAATCTTGTTGATATATCATCTGTCAGACATAGGTGACAGTTGGGAGATMTTTTTGATGAGGAATGGTTTCTTCCAGATTGATCCTACAACAAATCATCTTTTAACAACAAACCCTAACTTAGACAAGCTAGTGGTTGAAGAAGACTTCGGTAATTCAATTAATGGACCAAAGTTTACTAATAAAACCCCTCTAGACAAAGGATCACAGTGTAAGTTTTCACTTGCAAGATTTCCAGAGAAATAGACGGATGAATTGAAGGGAAATGATCCTCTCATTCCTATGAATGATGATATCTTGAATGCTACTGTTAAGTTGGATGCCAAGAAACTTTATAAAGGAACAAAACAACAGTGCATAGATTTGGGTTTCAAAAACAAGAAAGCGGGCCGCCTAATCTCTAGGAAACTAAGGAACCGAAACGATACTCATCTGAGCTCGATCGATCTGATCAAGATTAATGAGGGTTTGGATCCTGAGATAGAGGATTTTCTAGTTCGAGAAGATCCATAAATTCAGGGTTCCAGGAGGGAGGTTATCATTCATACTGAACCTTATGATTTCATGGCAAATTTACCACCATGCCTTAAAGGTAAAGAAGGATTCTCTGGTATTAGGAAATATCTGAAGAAAACAACAGGGAAGACTGAAGCACACTTGGTTGATTGTGTCCTTCATCGACCTGCCATCTCCCCTGTACATTGTGATGGCTATTTTTGAGTGTTACTATATCGACATTCCTCTCTTACAGGCCCTAATTATAAATTTGACTTCTCAGAATGATTTGCTGAAGCAAGAAAACCTTGATCTCAAGGCACATGCAGAGAGGGAGACTAAAAGTATCAAGAGATATGGAAATGTAGTCATTAAGAATGTGACCAGTGTTAAGGCAATAATAAAGTCTGAACTATTCGAACCCTGTTTAGTTAACTTTTAATGGTAAAACAATTTTATTATCCTTTCATTTTATTTCCATTATCTAATTCGAAATAAATAGATTTGAAGTTTGATTTAATTTACGAAAATTAAGACTGGCTATTGAATCTTCGATTCTGTAGCCAAGTCTCGTTTAATAAAAATTAGTTATTAGTAATTGTTTTTCTAATTTATGAAATTGGTTTTCCTTTTCTAAGGAAATGAGAGATTCTGCTGCCGATTATTTGGAGAAAATGTTTTTAATTATACGCCTAAATGATTAGTAGTTTCTCCTTCTTTGTGTTTTATAAAAATTTTGATTTAATTTTTGAGTAAACCAACTCTGTTATGAATGGTTTCAATCCACTGTTTTTGTAATATTACTTGATTTTGGGAGATTCAACTCTATCCTATGAGATATGAGTATGTGGATCCTAGGTTACTTTAAATACTATTCACTTTGTTAGTGAAAGACATATTTTCTTGAATAGATTATGGACATGTAATTCTCATAAAGAAATGGACAAGTTGTTCATGTTTCGTCTTTAGACCAGCGTGACACTGTTCCATTTATTTTTTGCCTCTTATATTATGGAATGTTAAAATGTTACACAACTTTAGCCTCAATAGCATATAATGTTTCATTTTATTTAGCATTTTTCTTTCTATCTATGATTTGTTGTTCGTATGTGACACCAGTGATCGTTATTTCATTTTAGTATCATTGATTTATGCTTTGATGTTAAGTGATGTATTATATGAATGCTTCACATTAAAATTTATTTTAATGTAAATATTCATGATTACAAGGTCGCTGGATTTATATGTTTATTACTCTGTTCTTATATATTTTCTCCCAAAAATACCTTGAGTTTATTCTGAAGATGTTAGGACAAGCCTGTTATAGATTTCTCTTACAGGCAAGATAGTTGGAAGTTTGGATTTCACAGGGATATAGACACAGTATGAGACTAATCTTAGGTTAGTTTTATTCACATTCCATTTCTGCTATTAGTTTATTTGTTACTGAAATAAGACAGTTTAAATTGGCTCTGACTATTATTCTGTTCTTGTTTCAGATTATCCTTTATTAATTTTTTTTTGAGTTCTTAGATTATAAATTATAAAACAGAGAATATAAAAATGTGTTCTTTCTTTATCTACTTCGTAAACAGTTACAAAAACATTGATTTCGCAAGACATCCACCAAAACATGGAAATTGTAAATATCATGTTCATAATCACGTGTTCATATTTATGTTTCTGTTTAGCATTTGTAAATAATTAGATTCATGTACATAGTATTGTAGTTATATCTTTAGAGTAGTTTATTTTCTTTCATTATTTTAGGACCCTAGTTCGCTAACAGAGCCATTAAACCCGTCAGGATAGGTCACACCAAATGGCTTGGGTTAATTAGACAACCCCGATCTAGATCTATCCTTCTAGTTRAAGGTGTGTCACTTAYGCCCGTCAACAAATGGCACTAGAAGGAGGAACTGAATTCAATTGATGACACATGGAGGTCACAAGACCCCTCCGCCCCACACTCTCTCCCCTATTGTAACACGTAGTCACTCAGACAACAAATTTACACTTGAAAAAACAAATACCTCAAATGTTARCCCTGAGATTCTCATTGAACCAGTGGCACCAGTTCCTCAAGGGGCTGACGTCCAAGAAATTGTTCATCATACACTAATAAGAACGCATAGTGCCTTAACTTGTATCAAGCAACCTAGTAAGCCACATAATCAACCCCTAGATTTCTCAGATATCCAAGAACAACTTCAAGGCATGTGTCTACTCCAAAATACCTTAGGTGACAATACTACCAATCTTATCGAAACACCTACCATTGGAGCTGGAGGATCTGGTATCCCACCTTCCCACCTGGTTCATCTCCATCCTCTTCAGGAGGAGAATCTTCAGATGAAGGCAGTTCTTCATTGGAACCATCTCAACCTTCTACACCACCAAATCCCATGGAAAATAAAAACAATCATGCCTAACCGCGGCTCGATCAAGATGCCATGGATGTACCTGGACCCCAACACCCATTACCGAAACATCCGGAGAAATGGCTGCCCAAATTTGATCTAGACTCAAAGCAGTCTGTTGAGGATCATATCAAAAATTTTATGTTGGCCATTAGACTCCGAAGTGTTGAACACGAGGATGTAGTATGCAAATTATTCTCTTATACTTTTGAGGGAAATGCCTCCACATGGTATTTTGCTCAACAACCCCAAACCATTGTCTCTTGGGAAAAATTTGAAACTAGTTTCTTGGAAACATTCAGACATGATAAATATCTGGAAGTCTTGATTATGGAACCTTCTATCTTAAAGATGAATCCTAGGGAAAAAGTGAAAGATTTTAACCAAAGATTTATTACTTCAAAGAATAAAATCCTTGCAGATTCAATGGCCGTTCAAAGTTTAATCGTTGCATATTATGCTAAATCCTTGCACAATAATATAGCCATATGGGTCAAAAGGTCTAAAAAGAGCACGTTGCTTGAAGCCTTTGAGGAGGCAAAAAAAATTGAAAAGGATATTTTGAGCCTGAAAGATATATTAGTAGTGAAGTTGAAACAACTTCATCATCTAAAAAGAAAATAGATATCCTTACTAGGCSTCCTCAAACTAAAAATCAATCGGAAGATATTTCCAAAAACTATCCAATCAGGTCGTTGACTTGAAGAGATCAGCCGAGGAGGCATCAACAACTAAACAAATTTTTAAACCTCCTTTCAGAAAACCTTTTCCTCCCAACYAGCCAAACCCAACCACTGAAGGTCTAAATTTTGAAAGTTTACAGTAGGCTTTGCAAACCATCTTACAACCACATGATCACTCTTCCCCTCCCAAAAATTATGAAGATGTAATTGAAGAAGAAGAACCTGAAGAAGAGGAATCGTCTCTCAATGTCTTCGGTCACTTCTCAGATAATATCTTCCAAGAAAATTTTGAAATTGTTCACCCCTACAACACAAGGAGCAAAATGCAAAACAAACCCCCTTCTGAAGTGAATAAAAATGTGTTTCCAAAATATTCAAAGAAAGATGAAAGCAAACAAATCTTAGCAGCCTTCGTTTTATAATACGATTTGATTGAATATCTAAAAAAAAATGAGAGCTAATATTTTTGTTTTAGAGCTACTGAAATATCCCCTTTTATTGCAGAAAATTCTTCAAAATATCGTTGAAAATAATAAAAACAACGATCCTAGTAGCAAGAAATCAACAAAAATTGGCTCAAATACAGCCAAAGAAATCCCAACTAAAACAACATCCGAACTTCTAGATAAAAGGGATTTAGCAGGAAAAACTGTCGTAAATATAGATAAAACTGTTTTAGGGACAACAACTAAAAATCAACAGAATTCTACTGTCAATACTTGGAAGAATGTCCCGCCCTTTTTGTTAACCTTCGATATTTTTAATAGGAATGTACATAATTGCATGTTCGATTCTGATGCATCGTCAAACATGATGCCTCTATCTGTTTGTCAAAAAATTAATGCAGAAGTTAAATCTTCTGATCTCAAGATCATTCAGCTAGATCGAATAAACGTTAAGGTAATTGGTGAGATTAAGAATGTTCTGGTTAGATTATCTTCCAATACTAAGGTTCATCAAATAATTGACATTATCGTTGTTGATATCCCTGAAGTTTATGGTTTTTTTTTAAGCAGGGACTAGTCAAAACAATTGCATGGTTACTTGGCCACATATTGGTCTCATTTGTGGCTACCTGAAAATGGACAGCCCAACAAAATCATGATAAATAGAGAATGTTATCTTAAGCATACCGTGATGGATCTAAATGATGCAAATGAACCTTTCACTGCATATGCTAATTCATTTGAAATTCAAGGAATGAATACCTTCTTTGGTAATTTCATGACCAAAATTTGTCCTATTACTGAGCCTAGGCAGCAATCGAAAGTTATGACCTATACTCAGACATCAACTTTGCCAAGTATGCCAAGTATTACTGACGAAGCCCAAATTTGGTCATTGTACTGTGATGGATCCAAATCCAAAGAAGGAGTAGGTGCATGTTGTGTGCTCATCGATCCTGCATGTAATAAAACTTGTATTTCTTGCAGGCTAGAGTTTTAGGGCACTAATAACACCGCCGAGTACAAAGCACTTCTACAAGGACTTAGGAAAGATTTGGATATGGACATGCAAAATTTGATGCTATTTGGTGATTTAGAAATCGTGGTTAAACAGGTAAGAAATGCCATACATTGCTTATCACCACATATGAAAATCTACCAAACCGAGGTATGGAGTTTGATGCAAAATTTTTCATCATTTAACATAAATTCCATTCCTAGATTAAGTAATTTAGAAGATGATTTATTGGCCAATGTTGCTTCTAAACTGTTGCCCGTTGATGGTCTTTCCCCTAATGCATTTTCAATTGAATTGTTATTCAGGTCATCGATCTTGGATAACATCACAAACTGGAGAGTATTCGATGATGACCAACAAATCATCAACTTTCTGCACATGGAAGACACCTTCATAGGTGCAGTCATTGATGAAGGCACTCACGATGAAAACCTCTATAACTTCATGGTAATATTAGATACTAAATCTCCTGAATCGACATCTGATCTGGTAAAATCTATCCCTAGATCCATTGTAAGACTAGATAAATTTTATGACTTGCATGATAAATTTAGAGGGACGGTAAATTGTAAAACAAACAATTCTTCTTTGATTTATGAAACAGTTAATTTAGGGACAAAGGACAATCCTCAAAATATTAATTTGGGAACATGTTATTCCGAGAACGAATGATCTTCTTTCATAAAATTGTTTAAATAATTTAAAGACGTTTTTGCCTGGACGTATTATGACTTGAAAACATTCGACCTCAATATCATACAACATGTCATCCCCATGAAACCCCTGACACAACCTTTTCAATAGAAATTGAGGAAGATGCACCCTAAATTTGAACCCACTGTTAAAAAGGAACTGAATAAATTGCTAACTGCAAAGATAATTTTCTCGGTAAGGCGCACGCAATGGGTGTTTAATATAGTCCCTGTAAGGAAGAAACGTGGTGAAATTCGACTTTGTGTCAATTTTCGAAACTTGAACTGAGCATCTGATAAAGATAACTACCATGTTCCTCCAATGGAACAAATTCTACAACAAGTGTCTGGTTCGGAAAGACTATCTTTACTATATGGATTTTCAGGATACAACCAGGTCCTCATGTCTCCCTCAGATCATCTTAAAACCACCTCTCACACCCCATGGGGCACTTATGCCTATAGGAAAATGCCTTTTGGACTTATAAACGTCAGCACCACTTTCCGGAGAGAAATGGATATTTCTTTTTGTGGCCTCATTAACCAATCAGTCGTGGTCTATCTTGATGATGTCACCGTATTCACTAAAAACAAGAAAGATCACTTGTCTCACATCAGGGTTGTCCTAGAACGATGTTGCAAGTTTTTCATATCCCTCAACCCTAAGAAATCGGTCTTTGCAGTAGAGAAAGGTAAATTGTTTGGGCTTATAGTATCTAAAGGCAGAATGATTATTGACCCTGAAAGAACCCAAGCTATTGCTAAGCTCCCCCCTCCTTCCAAAAAAGCCATGCAGTCCTTTTTGGGCAAGATTAATTTTGTCAGAAGATTTGTCCCAAGTTTCTCGTAAATGGTAACCCTTACAAAATTTAATAGAAAATGATGTTTTACATCGTTGGGGACTACAAGAAAGTCAGGCCTTCAATTTAATTAGAAAATTAATAATAGAAGCCCCTTCCTTGATGAGTCTTGATTTTTCTCAGGATTTCACTCTTTATACCTTTGCTTCTGATGGATCTTATGCTGCTATTTTGACATAGAAAAACGTTGAAAGCAATGAGATACCTATTTCCTTCATGAGATCAAATTTCAAAGGATCAGAGCTTAACTACCCAATAGTAGATCAACATGCATATGCTATTTTTAAAGCAGTGAAACACTTCCGGTCATACCTGCTGAAATCCAGAACAAAGGTTATTGTTCCTTACCCAGCTATAAGAAACCTGTTAGTACAAAAATAATTGGGTGAGAAAGGGGAAAATTGGATGACGTCATTACAAGAATATGAACTCAAAATAACCCTTGCACATATTGTTAGAGGTCAAGGCCTATGCAAACTAGTGGTTGATTTAGTTGAAGAACAGGAAAGTCAAGTCAACACTTTAACTGTAAATCAGCATAACGAAAAACAAATCAGCTATGCACAAGTTATTGTCAATTCATGGTATGAGAACATTAAATTTTATTTGACACATGGATCTGATCCCCGTAATCTTGATCCTAAAAACAAAAAAGCACTTAGGCTAAAATATGCATCTTTCCAGTTAATCAATGATGTATTATTTGGAAACAACTTCGATGGTGTTCTTATGCGTTGTTTGGGAAATGAAGAGTCAAACAAAGTTCTATCTGAACTTGATGCAAGTGAAGTCGGTGTTTAGTTCGATGGAGATACCACTGCTCACAAAGTGATAAGAGTTGGGTACTACTGGCCCACTTTTTTTAAAGACGTCCATGCACTGTTTCATAAATGCATAATATGCCAAAAGGTTGCAGGACGGGTGAAAAAGGTAGCATTCCCTTTGCAGCCAGTTACTATAGATTCTCATTTTCAACAATGGGGTTGTGACATCATAGGACCAATTAATCCTTCTTATTCGCAACAACACAAGTATATCTTTATGGCAACAGATTATTTTACTATATGGTAAGAGGTTGTACCTTTGAAAGTGGTGAACAAAAATCAGGTAGTATCTTTCCTTAACTCTCATATCATCGCTCGATTCGGCATTCCCGAATGTCTGGTCTTTGATAATGCCTCTTAGTTTTCATCCCTTGATATGAACATTTTCGCTTTGGAAAGAGGGATTAAATTTAAGTATTCTGCAAGCTACTACCATCAAGGAAATGACCTAACAGAATCAACGAATAAAAATTTAATCAAGATTATTAAAAGGACAATTTTAGAAAATCACAAAAATTGGCACAGTGCRCTGTATAAGGCACTTTGGGCTGATAGGGTAACCCCAAAAGCCTCTGTTAGTAATTCCCATTTCTTTCTCCTCTACRGAAGAGAAGCAATTCTCCCTCCACATGTTTTACTTCCCTCACTGCAACTGTCACATAAAGATCAAGAAGAGGAGTGCCCTCCTCTAGAAAATCAAATAAATTCCTTATTGAAACTAAAGGAAGTGAGAACACAAGCAAAGAAAAAATTGGATCAACATCAACAAATTGTAAAAAGTTGGTTTGATTCAAATTCTTCTTTAGATAGGAATTTCGATGTCAGAGACTTGGTTCTTAAGTGGGACAAAGATCATGAGGGAAAGGGGGAACACACCAAGTTCCAGAATGTGTGGTTGGGACCATTTGTAATTTCTGAAAAATTGGGTCCCAACTCTTTTCATCTGCATAATTTGGAGGGACATCTAGACACTTTACCAATGAATGGCTAGGCTCTCAAAAGGTATTTCACCTAGTGATTTCAAATCCACCTTTTGTACATACTATTTTTTTTTAATTTTCTTTTCTGTTTTTTAATTTTGGTTCTTTTCATTTTGCTTGATTTTGATTTATTTTCAAACAATGATGTATGAGTCACCATTTCATTTTTGGAAGGGAAATCCAAATTTTCATCCATGAGTAGCAGTTGATGACTCCTTAAAACACCAGTGCTATAAATGTTAAAACTCATATCAGCAGAAGTAAATTTCTGTTCAAAACTGTGTTCCTGGTTTCTCTCTAAAATTATGAGAAGACACGATTATCATTGATAAAAAACTCTTAACGTTGTCCCTGTTTTAAGGAAAACAACTCAATTATACCTTCTTGTCCTTGAGATGGTTTCTTAATAGAAATCTAAGTGTTCAGATCATGATGAAGGTCATCAAACAAAAAAATAAGTTGTAAAAGATCAAGTTTTGTTAGCAAAATCTGATATTTTTAGCATCACCCTACTCACTTGAATATCATAAAGTTTCTGTAAATTTGTAAAAAAATTATAGAGAATTGAAAGCACCGTAAGGTGTGGTAAGTGTCTGTAAACCTGCTAGGACACTGAATAGGTCTGCTAGCAGCGGGTAAATGCATGCATGATGCCAAGTCAACTTCGTTGGGGTACTGAACAAGCCTGCTGGCAGCGAAGCAATGTCAGCATTAAGAAAATCTTCAGGTATGTCCTATTGAATTGGTAAAAAGTAAAGATGTTCTTTATCATGAATGGATAACTCTTCGATATGACAGAGGTGTTAGAGTGGGTTAAATGACATCCCTGCCAAGGTTATGGATGCCTGTTGGCAGCAGTGGACCTGTCAAAAGTATCAGAGTCAGTTCCCTGAACATCGTTTCGCTCGTAATATAGATTTGATACCAAATTTTATTTTTGACAGAAACACATATGATGCTAGACTGCATTATTTTCTGAGTTTTGATCAGGATGCTTGAGCTGCTGTCAACTGTTTCTTAAAAATTCATTCTTTTCGATTCACCGTAACATGAATTTTCTGGTGATGCAGAGATAATTGCTTCGTCCAGTACATCTCCATTGTTGGCAGCCACACATGATTTTGATATTTAAAACGATCGAAAGAAATTGTATTTTTCTGTAGCTGCCATCACCTCAATTTTGTAAACATTTTTGAGAGTTTCGAAATGATTGTTGGATTAAAGGATTTCCTCATTAATTTCTTATTGTTTTCATTTTCGTTTGTTTTATTTTTAATTCATGACTGCAAGCATGAATTAATTATAAAACTTAGCTTGGTGTTATAATTTTTTGTGC
Source organism: Picea mariana (assembly GCA_032191745.1). NCBI lineage: Eukaryota > Viridiplantae > Streptophyta > Pinopsida > Pinales > Pinaceae > Picea > Picea mariana. The sequence continues at coordinate 29,127 of JASDQU011379177.1, read as the reverse complement.
CTTAGAAACATCTTTTCAAAGGTCACCCATATTTAATTAAAATGAAAATCGTATGAAATGGTTGTTGGATCCATTTTTTTGTGTTAATACGATTATTATTGTTTCAATGGTTTGATAGTTCATTATTGAATTGCTTTGATTCATGAAGAAATTTGGTTAATTATTTGATATCTTTTTTTTCAGTGGTCATATCAACATTCATACCAATGAGTACCAACCTGTTGTACTTGCATTTTCGCCTTACCTGGCTCGCTCAAAGCATTAATAAAGATATTCATTATCTACATAGGGTTTGGTACTCTATGGTTTTGGCACTCATCACAAGAGATGTTAAGGAATACAATGAACCCTCTGGTTTTTGTTCCCACTATCCGAGTTATGATAACCCACAGGTTCTTCTATTTTCGTGTTTACACTCTCCATTCAGACTTGTTTACGTTGCTCGCATGATTGGAACCTAAAACTATTCTCAGTAATATATGTTGCATTCTGGTTACAACGGTCATGGCGCCTGTTGTTCGCATAGAGCCAAATGGATTCCAGACCTTACTTTCCCATGACAATGCAATTGAGGACATAAAGAAAAAAGGCTAGGATATATTCCTTAAGAAATTTGAGGGTTATAATATTCAGGTAGAAGAATCCTTCTCACGAACCTTTAACGAGTTTAGAGCTAAGACAGGAGACATACAATTTGAATCGATACAAGATTTCGTTAGCAAAGCAACAGGGCTCCCATGAAAGGGTGAGAGATTGTTTAAAAACACCAGGATAGAATAAGTCTCATGGAATTTGTTTATGACCTCTCGAAAACCCAACTATAGTATAAAAGGTATTCCTATCGCCCTGTTAAAACCTAGATGGCATAGTTCATTGTTAATTCTGAAATAATTTTTTACTTGTAAAGGTTGATACRGACTGGTATTTCTCTACCATATTCRTTTTCTCATTAATTTCATAGGTTTCAATTYAGATATGCCATTTTACTTATTGATGAGTCTCTATAAGATGTGCAAGAATTATAAGCGACATGGTGTCAATTTGAGCTTGTCCCACCATGGATTGGTTAAAATCTTGTTGATATATCATCTGTCGACCATAGGTGATAGTTGATAGATCTTTTTGATCAGGAATGGTTTCRCCCAGGTTGATCCTACAACAAACCCTGTTTTAACAATAAACCCTAACTTAGACAAGCCAATGGTTGAAGACTAGTTCGGTAATTCAATTAATGGACCAGAGTTTACTGATAAAACCCCTCTAGACAAAGGATCACCATGTAAGTTTTCACCTGCAAGATTTCTAAAGAAAGAGACTGATGAATTGAAGGGAAATGATCCTCTCGTGCCTATGAATGATGCTAGATTGAAAGTTAATGTTAAKTCGGATGCCAAGAAACTTTGTAAAGGAACAAAACAATAGTGCATAGATTTGGGTTTCAAGAACAAGAAAGTGCGTCACCTAATCTCTAGGAAACTAAGGAATTGAAACGATACTCATCTGAGATCAATCGATCTGATTGAGATCGATGAGGGTTCGAATCTTGAGATAAAGGATTTTCTAGTTCGGGGAGATCAAGAAATTCGGGGTTCTAGGAGGGAGGTTGTCATTCATACTAAAGCTTATGATTTCGTGACAATTTTACCACCATGCCTTAAAGGTAAATAAGGATTCTCTAGTATTAGGCAAGATCTGAAGCAAACTATAGGTAAGACTAAAGCATCCTTGGTTGATTGTGTCCTTCATCGACCTACCATATCCCATGTACACTATGATGGTTGTTTTGATTGGGTTGAGCGTTACTATACTGAAATTCCTCTCTTACAGGCATGAATTAAAACTTTGAATTCTCATAATGATTTTCTGAAGCAAGAAAACCTTGATCTCAAGGTGCATGCAGAGAGGATGACTTAATGCATCAAGAGATCTGAAAACATAGTCATTAACGATGCGACCAATGTCAAGGAAATAATAAACTCTGAATTGTTTGACCCCTCTTTAGTTAACTTTTAATGGTAAAACAATTTTATTATCCTTTGATTTTATTTTTGTTATCTAATTCGAAATAAATAGATTTGAAGTTTGATTTCATTTACTAAAATTAAGACTGGCTACAAAATCTTCAATTTTGTAGCCAAGTCTCTTTTAATAAGAAATAGTTATTAGTAATTGTTTTTCTAATTTATCAAATTGGTTTTGATTTTCTCAGGAAATGGAAGATTCTGCTGCTGATTATTTGGAGGAAATATTTTCAATTATACGCCTAAATGATTAGTAGTTTCTCCTTATTTATGTTTTATAAAAACTTTGATTTAATTTTTGAATAAACCAACTCTATTATGAGTGGTTTCAATCCACTATTTTTGTAATATTACTTGATTTTGGGAGATTCAACTCTATCATGTGAGATATGAGTATGTAGATCCCAAGTTACTTTAAATACTGTTCACTTTTTTAGTGAAAGACATCTTTTCTCGAACAGATTATGGACATGTAATTCTCATAACTGAATGGACATTTTTTTCACATTTTGGCTTTAGACCAGCGTGACACTGTTCCATTTATGTTTTGCCTCTTATATTATGGAATATTAATATGTTACACAACTTTAGCCTCAATAGCATATAATGTTTCATTTTATTCATCATTTTAAATTATGTCTATGATTTGTTGTTCGTATGTGACACCTGTGATCATTATTTCATTTTAGTATCATTGATTTCTTCTTTGATGTTAAGTGATGTATTATATGAATGCTTCACGTTAAAATTTCTTTTAGTGTAAACATTCATCATTACAAGGTCACTGGATTTATATTTCTATTACCTTGTTCTTATATCCTTGCTCCCAAAAATACATTGAGTTTGTTCTTGAGATGTTAGCACAAGCCTGTTACAGATTTCTCTCACGGGCAAGATAGCTGGAAGTTTGGATTTCATAAGAATATAGAAACAGTATGAGACTAATCTCAGTTTAGTTTTATTCACATTCAATTTCTGTTATTAGTTTATTTATTACTGAAATAAAACATTTTAAATTGGCAGTGAATATTATTTTGTTATTGTTTCAAATTATGCTTTATTAGTATTTTTTTTGAGTTCTTAGATTTTAAATTATAAAACAGAAAATATAAAAATATGTGCTTTCTTTATCTACTTCATAAACAGTTACAAAAACAATGGTTTCAGAAGACATCCACCAAAACTTGCAAATTGTAAATATCTTGTTCATAATCACATGTTCATATTTATGTTTTTGTTTAGCATTTGTAAATAATTAGATTTATGTACATAGTATCGTA
>JASDQU011379177.1:2278-14312 GCA_032191745.1 Picea mariana | reverse complement strand
AAGGAGAGAATAGACAAAGGAGATAGTCTGATACAATCAATGTGGTATCAGAGATAAATTTCATTAGTAGATAGAAGGTGAAGGAGGATACATAATGTTGATTCTCTATTAAATATTGCTTGCAAGTGTGCAACAGTCAGCAGACAACCAGGTGGGCTGATCCAAAAGAATCAGTCACATTCTTAGGGGAAGAGAAATAAAAATGGCTACTGAAGGCCATAAACGAGGTCGAGGAGAAGACCGCCAACATATGCATCAAGCAAAGATGGACAAAGAGATTGAGGAGATATGATCCAGATTTAGGAGTAGAACGATTTGATTAACATATTGAATTCAATAAACACAGATATAGGAAGAATAACACAAATATCCAGTGAACAATATCTTCTATTAAATAATAAAATAGGCTGAAACTATAAAACTGCAGAACTGAAACTTGCTCAAATAGTGGTACTTATCTCTGAGAAGAGATGTGGTTTCTACGTGCATCTGTCTGAGAATAATGGATTACAATAAGCTCCAGAGTCCCTTTTCATATTACTCATGAATGCCAAAACCCTAGACATCCAAAAAACTAACCCTAGAAGGTGAAACGCAAAAAGTCACATGGGCCCTATGGGTAAGTTAATGTAATTTGGTACCTCAACTTCCTAGGGTCATACAGTTTGCATACGAACTTTGTTTTAGGTGTGTGATAGCCCATTGGAAAGGTCTTTCAAAGAAATACACATTATGCCATCATACTATAACTCCGTCTACAATTTGACTGTGGTGAGTCAAGAAAACAACGTTTAGGGGCCCAAAACAACCCTAGAAGTACAAAGAGATGTGATGACATGAAAACATACAAAATAATCCAGTTGTATTAGGTGACATGCTACTTATATCCACCTATAGAATGTGTGAGGCTTCATACAACCCCAAAAGTGTATAACCCACAATTATTTAGTGGTAAATAAAGACGTGTTGAATAAAAAACAGACACGAGGAGCCAGTTGGAATAGGTGGGTGGCCATGAATATCCCCTTGGATCAATCATCCCCATTAGGAAGAAATGGTCTCCATTGCATTGAGTTCCCCCATCAGGTGAGGAAAATTCTGTTGGATTTGGCCCCAGGTGAGCCACTTGCCTTGGTGTAGGAGTTGCCCTGCCTTAACAACCCAATAAATTTGGATCCGTTGTTGGCGAGTTCCCTTTACTTTTGTGTCCACTATCTTATCTTTGGATGCCTGTTCCATGTAGTTGGGGTTGAGCTCTATTAGTGTCAGTTGTTCGATGATCTCAAAGGTGTCCAATAATGGTGGAAAATATGGCCGAAGGAGGTTCACATTGAATACTGGATGCAGACCAAGGAAGGGTGGAGTGTTGAGGTCAAACGAATTTCTACCCACAACCTTGGTGATAGTTTAAGGCCCATAACGAAGGGGGAAAATATTCCTATGGGGCCTGGTGAGACGCTCCTTCTGCAAATGTAACCAGACTTGTCACTAACCTGAAACTAGTGTGGGACCCTATGTTTATCATGGCGTTGCTTGTACTTAGAATTGGATTTATGAAAAATATCTTCGACATGTTAGAGGATGTGTTGAATCTGCTCAATGAATCTGGTGGCTTTGTAAATCGTAGAATGATCATTGGAAGTGTCTGTCTATGCGGTGGCAAGAGGAATTGAAAAATCAATGGGTCTGAAAGGTTGGAATCCCAGACCCACCTGAAATGGTCTATTTCCAGTGGAACTATAGAGAGCCATGTTGTAATTGTGTTGGACATATGGGAGACTCTCATCCCATGTAAAGGGATTCTTAGAATTGTATATGCGCAGGATGTGCACAATCATTCGATTGATGACCTCAGTTTGGCCATTGATTTGGGGGTGGAAAGAAGTGGATTTTGTGAGATTGGTGTCCAATAGAGACCAGATACTCGACCAAAATGTGTTAAGGAACCTGCTATATCATTCAAAGATGATGGTATGTGGTATCCTAAAGTGAACCCAAAATCGTTCGAAGAAGATCTTGGTAGTATCCGCCACTGTGACATTCTTCTTACAGGCTGTGAGGATGGCCTTCTTCGAAAACTGATCAATGACCACAAACACACAGTCATTTTCGTGCTTGGTGGATCGAAAACCAGACATGCAATCCATGGAAATGGATTCCCACAGCTTTTTTGTTATAGGAAGAGGGGTGTATAATCCTTGCTTCTTAATGGTTGGCTTGGAAATGGCACAGTTAGTGCAAGATCTGATATACTTGCTGATGTCATGTCGAAGTTTTGGCCAATAAAAATGTTTTTGAAGAACAACCACAATTTTCTCTATGCCAAAATGTCTTGTCACCCGATTGTAGTGGGTTTCCCAAATCATCTTGGCACATGCACTTGTACGAACAAAGAGATGGCCCAGGTGGCACAAGAGTCCATCCTGAATGTGAAAATCAGTGACAATGGTGCCTGTACCAAAGTGTTGATATGTGTTGGCAAAGTTTAGATCTTACTGGTAAAGTTGGGGCCACTCTGATGTCTCGTGTCCAGAGGAATGGAGCACAATGGTAAGTGCATCCACAGGAGGCCGACTGACGCAGTCAATGAAATGATTGGAGATACATGTCTTATAATTGATGTTGAGATGGAACTGTTGCAAGTAGGTGGACCACTTCTGATGGAAGTCATTTTGCAATTTCCCCTGTGTCTTTATGAACTATAGAGTCTTGTGATTACTTTGTATGACCGTCTCTTTCCCCAAAGTGTAATGTTTCCATTGACGAGAGGCTTGTACAATGGAATACATTTCCTTGTAATAGGTGGAGTATTTTCGGATAGTATCAAAGAGTGTCTCACTATGGTATGCCACTGGATTCCCATGCTGAGTGAGAACTGCGACCACAACATGTTCAGATGCATTAGAATCAATCTCGAATGGTTGTTTCATATTAGGTAAGGAGAGTACTGGAGCTGAGCAAAAATGATGTTTTAGATATTTGAATTCTCATTGCTGCTACTTCCCCCACATGAACTTGTCCCTACCACTACCTTTGGTCATCTGGCTGAGGGCCCATGCAATATGGGAGAATCTCAACACAAACCGTTGGTAAAAATTGGCTAGTCCCATGAATCTTTGAAGCTTGGTTAGTGTGGTTCAGGCTGGCCAGTCACGGATGACTTGGATCTTAGGTAGGTCAACATGTAACCCATGCTCATCAACAATGTAGCCCAGGTATTAGACCATGTTCATGCCAAAAGATCATTTTTCCAAGTTGACATAAATCTTGTGTTGTCGTAGAGTGCTAAAAAATTGTTGAATATGTCGCATGTGCTCCTCCCACGTTCTGTTGAATATGAGGATTTCATCCAAATATAATACCACAAAGGAGTTGGTGAAGGGTATCAATACATCGTCCATCAACCTCATGAAAGTGGTTGGTTCATTTGTGAGGCCAAAGGTTATGAATAGCCATTCATAGAGACCTTCTTTAGAATTGAAGGTTGTCTTCCATACATCAGTTGGTTCGATGGGAACTTGCTCGTAGAAAGACTTTAGGTCAATATTGTTGAAGAAATTTTCCCCATTGCATTGGTCAAGAAGGTCATCAATCCTGGGAATGGGGTAGTGATTCTTGACTGTGATTTTGTTTGAGGCTCTGTAATCAATGCAGAATCGCCAAGTTCCATCCTTCTTCTGCAATAGTACAATCGGGCTTCCGCCAGGGGAGGAGCTGGGTCGAATGTTCCCCTTTTGAAGAATCTCTTGCATCTGATGCTTGATTTCATCATTCTCCATTAGCAAGCGTCAATAGAATGGTCCATTAGGTATAGGTGCATCAGGGGTCAGATCAATTGGATGCTTGACTTGGTAGTGTGTCGGTACCCTTGTAGGTGAGACGAAGATGTCTTTGTATTCTTCTGTGATCCCATCCACTTACTTCTGCTGCAAAGAGATGCATTGTGTAGAGGCCATGGATGTGGCAATGACCTTCTCCGTACTGTGAGGATGGATCACAAAGAAGACGAACTTCCCGGTATGTGAAATGACCTTACTACATTGCTTAACAGAGATTAAAGAAATGGTAGTAGGCGGTGCCAACTCTAGGATCATGTACAATTGTCTACCCAAAGTAATAATAACACTATGGGGTCTAGACACATACATAGAATGATGCTTCCAAAAATATGGTTTTCCTAAAAGAACATCACAAACATCAAGGGGAGAAATATCACACAGTAACTCATCTTTGAAAGGCTTTATGTCATAAGGAAGATGAAACTATTGGCTGACACAGAGATATCTTCCTTGACGAATCCAGCCAATGGTGTAGGGTTGTGGGTGATGTGTCGTTGGCAGGTTCAACCACTTGATGACCTCTGTTGGAATTAGGTTCTTCTGACTACCATTGTCGAAAATGAAATGAATTGGATCCGCATTGACCCACATCTGTGAGTGAAATAGGTATTCACCTTCCTATGGTTCTTATGGTTCTCTTGACTAGAATTTGGTGGTAGAGACCATAGTACTGAGTTCAACATCGATAATATACTTCCCTCCTTAAAGATTTGACTCAGAATCAGAATCGACCTCTAACTCGGAATCCTTCAACTCGGCCATGAGGGACTGCTTGGACATACATTCGTTGGTGTTGTGCCAAGGACTTTTATGGTACTCACAAAATTTTTCAATGTCCTTCTTCATCTTATCATTTCCCTTCTTGTATTACGGCTTGGACGGATTGTCCTGAGGGTGGCCATCTCGAATTGGTCCCTTGTTGTGTGGGTTGGGGTTGCCTTTTCCCTGATTCAGTTGTGATGGGTTTGTATATCCAAACTGCCATCGTTTCTGCTTAAATGTTTGCTCGATATTGACAATGTATCTATAAGTTGTGCCCAATGAGGCAATGTCCAGGAACTCCATTTTTGTTTGAATGTATCTATGCAAACAACCGTGGTATTTGAGCACTAGATGACGATCATAATATTTGATACCCAATTGTGTGCATATGGTATGGAAAATTTGGTGAAGTCTGGTATTGTCTGGTCCCTTTCTTGACATAGGGTGGTCCATTTGGTGTACTGGTCCTCATAGCTTCTAACAGGGTAGTGTTGTTCCTTAATGGCATACTAGAAGGAATCCCATGTAGGTTCCACCATGAAAATTGCATATTAATCCATGGCCCTTCGCTCATAGTAAGTATCCAACCAGTCTTTAACATGGGGAATGACCTCAAGGAGTGAAAAAGTGATCTTTTCTCTATCAGAAAAATTTTGGACTGAAAAATATCCTTCAAGCAAATTCAACCATTTATCTACATCATCTGCATCTATCAGTCCTTCAAACAATGGAATATAAAAATTTACCTGTACCTTGAAGGGGGTCACATGACTGACTGATGAAGATGCTTCTCCTGTGGGAAACCGTTGAATGATCTGCGCAAAGTTGTCGATCATTTCGTTCCTATGTCGCAYGAGGGCTTCCTTGAGCAACATTTTAATAGGATATCCTGCTCCATCATCTTTCTTTTTGTATGCCATGGGTTGTTTTCGAGATCGACGYGACTGATCTAGTAATGAATTGATTGGTTCGAGTCCCAATGTGTTGTACTCAAATCTTGTCGGGGACATGCACGAAGAAAAATGAATGAAGACCAGACCRATATGATACCACTGATCCGTATTTAGGAACGAAACAGACTGATTAACAGACTGATTATAACAAACACAAATATGGGAAGAATAACACAAATATCSATTGAATAATATATTATATTAAGAATGAAATGGGATGAAAGTGTAAAACTGCAGAACTGAAACTTGCTCGAATGGTGGTATCTATCTCTGAGAAGAGATGTGGATGWTGCACACATCTGTCTGAGAAGAATGGATTAAAATGAGTCTCCATAGGCCCTTTTCATATTACTCATGAAGGTAAAAACCATAGACATCCAAAAACCTAGCCCTAGAAGGTGAAACGCCAAAAGTCATGTGGGCCCTATGGGCAAGTTGGTGTGATTTGGTACCTCAACTTCCTAGGGTCATAAATTTTGCATACAACCTCTTTTTTAGGCACATGATAGCCCGTTGGAAAGGTATTTCAGAGAAATACACATTCCACTGTCAGACTTTGACTGTGTCTATAGTCTGACTGTGGCAGGTCAAGAAAACAACTTTTAGGGGCCCAAAACAACCCTATAAGTACAACAAGATGTGCTGACATGAAAACATTAAAAATAAGCCATTTGGATTAGACAAGAAGCCACCCATATCCACCTGGAGAATGTGTGAGGCTTTAGACAATCCTATAAGTGTAGAAATCACAATTATAAAGAAGTACAAAAAGACACGATGAATAAAAAATGGACACGAGGAGCTAGTTGGAATAGGTGGGTGGCCACCAATATCCACTTGGACCAAGATCAAAGAAGAAATGGAGAGGCTAACATTGAGGATGCAAAAAAAATCCTAGGTGAACTGGAATTATGAATGTCCTTTGAAGAGAAGAGTGAAGTGGCCTGTCTAGAAGTTTTTTTCCAAGAGGCAACAATAGGTGTTGAGGAGGTGGATGAGGGAAGTTGAATACCTCAGTGAAACAGAGGAAACTGTTTGCATCTGTGAATTAGAAGTTGGGGAGAATCTCAGTGATGAGGAAGGAATGAGATTAATTAAGGATCTCATGAACTTCCAAGAGGGAAGTGATGAAAATTCAGATTTCCAAGTGGGCAATGAGAGGATATCATTTGAAGATCTTATAGACTTCCAAGAGGGCAGAAGTGAAATCCAAAATTTCTAGGTGGGCAAGGGAGATGAAATGAGACTGTCATAGAGTCTCAAGAACTCAATAGGGAGTTCGGATCAACAAGGAGTGACGATGGAGGAGGATCAGAGGAGCATTCTGATCATTGGGGGAATCAAAATATTCCTACCAACTAGCCAAGCAGAGTCTAGCATATGTGTTGCAGAGGAAACAAAAGGACAGCCAATTGTGACTGTCATGGAGGAGAAGGAGAAGACATTAGAATCTTCCCCATCAAAAGAAAAGGAGAATACAATTAATATGCTTACTCAGTAGGAGAAAGAGTTGGATATGTTGGAGGATTGGTTGAACCATCCAAAACTAGATAAGGACTACCATGATGTAGTCATGAAAAGAGAAGGGGAATTCCAGTCTGAGGAGAAGCTGGAGGAAGATGGAGATTTTCTAGCAAGAGAAATGGTAGAAGCTAATATGTCAGAGAGAATAACTAAGAATCAACTCATTAAGGATACTACAGAACTGGAAGCTACAGTGAAGTGGAAATTCAAGGCCACAAGTGTTGGAGACATCATGGGAGATCAAGTTGATCTACCCTTATATCAACATGAGGAGATGCAGTAGCAAGGAAGACTGCCAAGGAGCCAACCAATGGATAAGTTGGATAGAGAGATAGAGGAAATCATAAAGATGATGTTGAGATCAACACATGAGATTGTCAGCAAGGAGAGGATGAATGAAGGAAAACTTGCAACAGTAGCATGGAAGCAGCAACAACAACAACAAATTAGAGGAGCAGGTGGAAAACTCCAGAGAGAAGTTTGGGATCCAGGAGGATTTCAACAATGGAACAGAGAAGATCATGAATAGGAGTTCATGATTTTCCCAGCAGTGGAGTATGATGTAGGAGCATCCTTTCCACCTCAACATGCACCAACAATGCAATACATCAACATGCATTCAAGAAGGGAGAGAGGCATCAACCCTCTCATTTTTCCTTTAATTTAAAAATTCAATGTAATAAATTGTTATTAAATGTTGTAAGGCTTGATCAGATCCGAGTGATTCCTTTCTACAGGATGTATAAAAATTCAGCTTTAATGGCTAACTGTAGGTTGATCTAGATCCGATTTGGACTAGATTTTCATTTATTGTAATAAGCCTCAATAGTTAGGCCTTGTAAATGGTGATTAGACACCATTAGTGTAGTTTGGAGGGAAGGCTCGAGGAGCCCCTATTTTGTAAAATCCTTTTAATCAATTATTCATTATTCGAGGAAGAGAAGGAGGAGAGAGTCGAGACTCTGTTGCAGTCCAAGATTGCACATATTGTAATTGACATTCACATTAATACAAAAGAGAAGATTCCATTGTTTCTTATTTTTTTGTGTGGTGAATGTTTGTTTTGTGTTGACAATGTGTGTTTAAATGTTGTAGATGTATGAGATAGGTTTCATTTGTAGGGATAAGATAGACTTCACTATATTTTTTTGAGTATTATGGGTTTTTACGGGTTCTTTTAGGCTAAGTGAAAGGAGTGCATGACAGAGTATTGAGAACTCTGTGAGCCAACGGAAGGAGTGCATGTATGAATTATGCTTCAAGTTCAGAGGAGAACGTGTAAGGTGGGCACACCAAAATAGTTTACAGGATCAGGAGGAGCCTCAAGGTTACTAAACGCCTTGGAGAAGAAACTATGAAGGGAGGGCGTAGAAGACAGAGTTGTTGAATACTCTATAGAGCTATGGCAGGTGGGAATTGGGCGGCTGAAAGGAGTGCACAAGAGAACTTTGTTTTGAGTTGAGAGAGAAGAGTGTCAAGGAGAAGGCACTACATAGTTGTTGAACACTCCGTGATCTCAGCAAGGATTTCTTTGAGAAAGTGCAAGGAGTGCATAGGGCCAATAGTTATCTGAAGTATTGGTGAAGTTATGGAGAACCAAAGTTGTTGAACATTATGGAAGAGAAGGTTTGCAAGGAGTGCATTGAGCGAGCGCAAGTGTGCGAAAAGAGACAGTCAAGTTCTTAAACTGTAGACATAATCTCTAGGAGTGTGTATTGAGTGAACGCCAGGAGTGCATTATTGAACCTGAAAGAGATTAGGATTAAAGAGGAAGACTTGTGCAAGAAGTGGACAAGGCCAACACTTAGAAAAATTGTTGAAAGACATCATCTGAAGGCTCAGGTAAGTGCGAGGCATGCACCAGAGGTAAAGTAGTTTTTCTTTACAAGCTAAAGAGGAAGAGCGAAGAGTGTGCAAGGGGGGAAACATAAATCTTCTAAGGAAGTAGAGGGGTCGAGACCCTTTGGAATTTTGAGCAAGTTCGAAAGCTCAGAAGAGATAGTGCAAGGTGTGTGTAGGAGAGGCGAACTTCTTTCAAGTTTGAAATCTCAGGAGGGATAGTGTTCCCAGAAGCGAAGTCAAGACCCAAGTAGTCGAGCTTGCAGGAGAATATTCAGAGGCTGAAACCTTTGAATACATAAATTTCTTCCAATTCGGGGAAAATCATAAGCTTAGAAGGAAGAGTGACAATAGTGGTTGGATAGAGCCGTAAGGAGAGATATGGATCATTATATCTACATCCAAACATTAGAAGGAGCGTGCAAAGGAGGAGCAGATCCCAGCCATAAGATCTGAGTGTGGAGGATCAATAGCTGTTGGATCCAGGTAAAGTGCTTGATACTTTAACCGATTTTACATATACAGGAGAGCGAACTCGCTGAAGTCCCGAAGTCCTGAAGTGGATCGGGACCGTCCATCATCTAGAGGGACATGTGGCAAAAGATTTGGAAGTCCGGAGCAGAGGCACTCAAAAGATTCCAGGTGAGCAACGAGTGAAATCGTCGAAGCTCCAAAGCCCAGGGCTCATCCTAGCCATTGGTGCTAGGGAGGGACACATGGAGTGATATCTGGGACTGCGAAGGAATTTCACTACGAGATATTTCAGACGAGGTGGTTGTAGAATAGTTGAAGTCTCGAAGTATCAGAGTAGATCCTATCCATTGGTGCAGGAAGGAACATGGAAATAGATTGTTAACTCTGGAGAAGAGCCACTCTGGAGGAAATGAAGTGAGGTTATTTGAAAATCCCTGAAGCCTGAAGTAGGGGAGAAGATCCTGACCATCGATTTCCAGGAGGCACATGGCATCAAATCGTGAAGTCCGAAAAGTAGGCACTTCGAAATAAAGCAGGTGAAGAAGTGTGGAAAAACTCTCGAAGAGATGAAGCAAATTTGATTCATCGAAGCCAAAGGGACAGGTTTCTTCAGATCCTGCACTCTAGAAAATAGTCACTCTTGAAGAATTGAAGTGTAAAGGCCTGAGGATTCTTGAAAGCCAGAGTCTCGAAGTCACCCCAGTCATCCATTGGAAAAGGACGCGTGGTGGAAGATATGCCACTTTAGAGAAAAATCACTCCGGGAGGAAAGCGAAGTTTGTTAGAGAAATAAATCTCGAAGGCTGGAGCGTCGAAGTTCATCTGAGTCATCTTTAAGTAGAGGATAGGTTTCAGTAGATCATTCAGTTCGCAAGATAACCACTTCAGAAAAAGTGGTCTCACGTGGATTGAGAACTCTCGAAGAATGAAGAGTCAGAGTCAATCGTGACCGTTGAATAGAGGAGGACGCGTGTTAGAATATCCGACACTCCGGAAGGGTTACACTTCAAAGGTTTTTATGTGTGAAGACTCAGGACCTACCGAAGCCCAAAGTTCTGAAGTGAATTAGAGACGCCGATTCTTTGAGGAAACATGGCGTCAGATTGTGAACTTCATAGATTTTTCATTCTAGAGGTTTTTTGGGGAGTGTTTCGGAATTCGTCGAAGCTCCAGAGCCCGAAGTTTCTGTGGGGCATTGATCTGGAAAAGAAGTAGGGACTGTCGATCCATCACATGGCAGTTGAACTTTGCATGTCCAAAGTTCGGTGAAATTGGAGACAGGTGAAGTGAAAACAACCAGATCCTGAAGCTCTGAAGCACCCTTTGAGTAGGCGCCGGGTCACAACCTAAGGTCCTATGAAGGGAGGGGCCTATCATAGAGAGCTAGTGCATGTTGTTCAATTTATTCAAAGGGGCGGAGAAGGAGCCCATGGGTTCAGGAGAACCTACACTTTGGAGAAAGTGGGACCTGTAGAAACTGATTTGGGTTCCAATAGGGGCCTGAAGAGTTGATTCAACTCAAGTGATTGAACAATCCTAGACCAAGAGGTCACGTAGTCCGAGAGGAAGAGGGGGGTATGCATCATCTCTCCACAAGTCCAACATCCATTCTTAGTATCACTACTCCTATTTCCAGAGGAAGAAGTTGTTATCCTAGAGTTTTGAGGTCCTCATTTGTTCTGCGGAACTGATCTATACTATTGCTACTACTCAATACGATGTGACTGCTACTATGGTGTTTTGTACGGAGTCATCTGATGCATATCCTATCTATGCAGTGTAGAGAATACAAGTCCTCTAGGTTTATCACCATGCCCAGAAGTCTGTCTAACTGGTGTCTGTTGTTGCAACGCTCTAAGTGGCATATGTCATGTCTTCTTAGAAGGTGTCCTTCGTTGATCCCCACTGTTCAAATCTTCTTTCGCAATGAAGGATTTTTGTACTGGATCATGCAAAGTCTAAGGCATCAAGATCCTCAACTTAGAATGAATGTTGAATTTGAGACCAAACACAAACTTATTGACCTTTAATTTATCAGTGTTCAGATGCAGATCATATATGAGAAACTCCATAAACCTATCCTCATACTCCGGTACTATACAAATAACATGTCATAAAGAGTTGAATTCGTTAAGTTGGTGCTGAATGAGATCATGAGATAGGTACCTCTCTCGGAATCATTCCTCGAATAATTCCCATGACATGTCTTCAATGACTATGTTCAATTGTGGTAAGAGTGTCTTCCACCAAAGAAGCACACTCTCTTTTAGTTGAAATACCTCCATGCAGAAGTTCATGTTGGAGGTATAATCACGCAATGGAAATCACATTTCCATATTCTCCAACCATGCCTCGGTGGATAAATCATCCATATAGCCCAACAACTCAGAAAATTTTACCTTCTCGAGTTATATATGAATACTACCACTAACTACAAGAGCCTGTGGCTAACCCTCATTGGGCATAGACTCCCTACCCTCATCATGATCAAGGTGATTTATCAACGCTTCAAACATCCTCTAAAAATACCTCATCATGCCCATGACGTCACCCACTGCAACTTTCTCTTGATCAATATTATTTCCTTCTTGCTGTGGAGAAAATCCCTCGACTGTTGATTTAATTGGAGGAGACATTCTTCTT
>JASDQU011379176.1:0-12484 GCA_032191745.1 Picea mariana | reverse complement strand
TATCAATTATATATGTGCTTTTATTTTAAGTCAGATCCCCAACAAAGATTGACTCGGGTTTAGAATTTCTGATTGGATTAGGGTTTGTAAAATGATTATGAGTTCTAAGAACTTGTAGTTTTGAATGGTCACCTATGGATTGTCAACACAAGATATGGAAATGTTATTAAAAGAGTAAATCTCTTTGCCAGTTTACAGAGACTACAGCTCCAAACCCTAAAGGAAGAGGTTGTAGGATACATGAAAAGTGGATTGGTTAGGGTAAACTCTAGAATAAGCAGCATGCCCATGTCCTTAAGGGAAAGTCAACCACACTATAGCGAAAGAGGTCGTGGATACAATCAAGAGGAAGATCATGGAGGTTACCTACATGATAAGGGTTGTGTTGACCAGATCAACAATAAGAAGCATGATGATCAATCATTGACTCATAAAGGTAAGAAGAAAAATACTAGTCAATATTGTGGAAAGGTAGGATATGAAAAGAAGACTTACTACAAGAAGACTCGTGATATTGAGGAAAAGGTAAAAAATATAAGGTGAGGTGTTAGGTAATCAACCTATAACGTCAACTTTTAGAAGGTAAGTGAGATAAATACACATTTTCTATTAGTACTTATTAAGCATGGCATGTTCACACTTCTAAAAGTCAGTGGATAGTCAATTCTAGTTGTATCCATCACATGGATAAGAATGCTTATTTGTTTTCTTCATCAAATAAGGCTACAAAAGATAGATGTTTGTAGCAAATGATTATGCACTTATTGTTTTCATTGTGCTAGGATTGAATGTGAAAATGGTGTGATCATTAATCTGTATTATGTACTAAGTTTGAATGTCAATTTGTTGTAGGTACCCCACCTAACCCACACTAGCAAGAAGGTTGAGTTTTGGCCTAATAGGTTTGTTGTGAAGGATATTTATATTGACTTTGTTGTTGTTCTGTGACCCTAAACAAAAACTATGTAAGTTATGTGATTTCCTTAAGCAGGACCTAGGACCGATTACACTCATAGCCATGGCCGACAACATAATCATAATTTGGCATGAGAGACTCAAACATATTAATCTATGAAGTATGAAATTTATGGTCAAGTTTAATATGGTTAATGGGCTACCTATGGTAGTGCCTCCTAATTGTGTGTGTGAATGGTATGTGGTTGGAAAGAATTACTAGGTTCCATTTGAAACGAGAAAGTCTTGGAGAGAAAAGACTCAACTATAACTTATCCATGGTTACCTTTGTACAATGAACCAACCATCATTTGTTGTTGCAAGGTATGTTTTGACCTTCATTGATGATTTTTCCAAGTATAATTGGGTATATTTCTTAAATAATAAGGACCATATCTTTGAAAAATTCAAGGAATTTAGGGCATTCACTAAAAAACAAAGTGGTCTACCCATGAAATGTTTAAGCTCTGAAAATGGAGGAGAATATCTTAGAAAGGAATTTGAAATCTATGTGTCATAGAATGGTATCTCTTAGCAGAGATAGATACCTTACTCACTTTAGCATAGCAATGTTGATGAAAAGAAGAATCGAACTTTGGTTGAAATGGCAAGGTGGTTGCTTTAGGCCAAAGATACGTCGGCTATATTTTAGGAAGAGGTTGTTTCCTCCTCAAATTATCTTTTGAACATGATTCCCATCACTTGGTTATGTGGGATAATACTCCTATCGATAAATAGAGTGGAAGTAAATCCTAAGTTGGACATCTCATAATGTTTACATGTATAGTGTGGGCTCATATTGCAAAATATAAGTGAAATAAGTTGGATGTGAAGAGTTATGCTTGTATTATGGTGGGATACTCTAATGAGTTGAAACCCTAGAAGTTGTTTGGTATAGTCTGTTGTAGGAAAAATCCCCTATAGACAGGTGAATGTCCTCTTGGATCTTAGACCCCTATGACCAAGATAGAAAAATGCTAACATTGAACACTGACATTCCTTTAAATGTAGCTAAACTAGTCAAAGGAAAAGAGGAAGAAAGCATGATGTAACTTTTTCTGAAGTTTGTCCTTGCTAAGTCTAGGCTAAACTTGATCTTCAAGCCCTTTAATGAGTTATGCAATTCAATAGACAACAAAGACAATACATGCTTCCTATTCTACCAAGATTAGTTAAAACTAGATTTATCAAGAAGAGACAAGCCCATGCAAACATACACAAACTTGAAGGAGACAGGCCAAGCATATATATTAATGAGAACATAAAAAGGTGCTTACAATATATAGATGCAGATGCAGTAGCCTCACCAAGTCCTCCTTGTCCAACCCCTTGCTCGAAAGATCCATGATCAGAATGACAATAATTTTCACTGATATTCTCCCCCTTTTCACCATGAGAATGCCTCCTTATATAGACATTGAGAGGCTCAACCATCTTAGCTATTTTTGGAATAAGTTGAGGATATGACTCCATTAGTTGTGATATTTCCCTTAGATCCAGCCTATAACTTGAATTCGAGACAAACTAACTCGGATGCTTTCTAGTTTTCCTTAGAGATAATGGGGATTCCTCCCCGAGATTCCATCAACAGATCGATGCTCCCTTAAAGCTGGCCACAGAGTGCTATAACGCTCCCTGATAAGTAGATAAGGAGCGCTAGCGCTCCTTGCATGTGAGCAAGGGAGTGTTGATATCCAAAAATTCGTTTAAGATGATCTTTCTTCAAGGCAAAATGTTTGTAAGATTTGCCAAATGACATGTTTTCCTCTTCTAACAAGTCTTAGAGGGTGTACCAAGTGTTCTTATGATTTCGTCTACAATGTGACACGTGCGGGATGAAAATATGGTGTTTGCGACACTTGTGATAATGGCAATGAGACGTTATAGAAGTGATGAATTTTGACGTGTAACAGATTGCCCCCTAGAGTGCAAGGTCAGAAGACGAAAACTGATGACTGAAGCACTTTGTAGATTTTCGAAGCAAGGGTATGGAGTCAGAGAACCTGGTAGAAGCTACAAACAACCATCAAACAAATGTTACCACATGTTTCAAACCCAAGGCAGGTATACCTATGCTTGAGTGATAAAGGACTTAAGGTATGGTCGCCACCAAATACACTGTTGATCCATAATCATATTGACTAAGGGTATAGCCACCAAAGATACAATGTGGATCTATACTTCCATGACATGAATTGATCATAGCCAAGAGAAATACACAGTGGATCTACAAAATGATAAAACATAGCCACAGACCAATACAAAGTGGATCTATGTAATAGTATATAAGTATGCTCAACAGATCTCCTTCACGGCCTGGGAAAGAAGATAACAAAGTGACAACTCAACCCAGGGTCTTCGTCCCAATCCCGATGTGGTACAAATCGAACCATGTGAATAGATGTTTTGATGTCAAACATAATAGAAACCACTTGATTACCGATCATTGAGGTAAACCATTAACAGTGTGAGGGAAATTACCAGTGATGTCAATGACTCCCAAGGTACCCTAGTACAATCCAATGAATGTGAATAAATGAGTTGAAGTTGAACATTCGTGGAATCGTCCGATCAGAAGTACATGATGTAAACCTTATGTATGAGGCGAGGAGGCCTTCCATTGAGGCATGCAAGTCCCAAGGTACTGATTGGTTTCTAAGTCAAATTTCTTGAATAATGTGTTGAAGTCGACAGGAAAAGAATCGTCGAAGGAGGGCCTTGATGTATCCTTCATCAACGGCACAAAAATGACACAAAGATGTAAGATGGTGAATCAAATGAGTATGGACTGACACAGGTATTGAAACTAGAAATTTGTGATGGTTGACTCTCGAGGCTGATACTTCCCTTGAACATTAAGGCACAAGTAGCAGAAACGTAACATGGACCAAAAAATGATGCAATGGATATTGTGACTTTCGTCAGGTGACCCAAATGAGTAAAAAGACTCAGAGGATTGGTTCAGTGTAGAGGTTCGGCAGATTAAAATGTATGTAAGAACAATGTGTTGTGTTCAAGGGCGACTACAAGAGTGACTTGTGACAATTCTAAAAGATGGCTTGGCGTGCTTCCTTCAATTTCCCCCCCATTCAGATAGATGAGCATCTCTTTTTGTTTTTACGAGCTCGAGGAGGATAACACATGCTCGACATAACTCACCTTCGGTAATTTCCTCTTCCTTTGTTTAACGAACTAGAAGAAGTAAGGGTTTGGTCCCATATGGGCCCTTCAATGTGTGATTTTTAACGAGTCCAGAGAAGGAAAACTCGGTGGTTTTTCATGTTTAGAGAGTCTAAAAAGAACTTAAAGACGACTCCAGGGTTGTCCTTTTTCGTAAATTTAGTCTCCAAAGTCCGAAAAAGAGATACACTGCTACTTGGGAGATGCCCTTTCAAAACCTTTTAAGCAAGTGTGAAAGGAAGCAACATCACTCAACAATCTTTTCATGTTTAGAGAGTATGGAAAGAGCTTAAAGGAGACTCCAGGGGTTTCCTTTTTTTGTGTAACCTTCACGAGTCCGAAAAAGAGATAAAAGTCTACTCAGTTACATTCTCATGTTTTTTTTAGCATGAGAAAGAACAAAGACCGTGCTCGTTAGTGTTACAATGTTTAATGAAAAAGATATTGCTTCGAGGCCTGCAACTAAAGACAAATCTGCATCTAGGATATTAGTGACTCTCCAAACAGATTTAAAAACCCAAAAGAAACTTTATATTAGAAAAATTCAACCCTATGATAGTGAAATATGGTTAGAAATTCATTTTACCATTTCATTTTCATCAATTTCTTCTAGCATTGGTATTTTCAACCTCGGAGGGTGATTTTCAAGTTGTTAGCATAGCTGTGGTTGACCGTTTTCACATATGTCTGGACCAAGTTGGTCACTTACCCATTCTAGCCATTTCTCATGGTTTAGAATTGCATTTTAGGTAGTTTTTAGGTTGTCCTGGGCTCTTTGGGAAGCCATAGGCACCGAACTAGATTGGTGCTCTCTCAGATGGATGAGGGGAGAGTCGATCGTGTTCTCGGCACCCTGGTGTGTGTGCCAGGGGACCGTCGATCGTGTTTTTGACACCCCGATGTGTGTGTCAGAGGAGCGCTAGCGCCCTATGGATAAACGTAGGGGAGCGCCGACACAGAACTAGGAAAATACCCAATTTTTTCTATGAGAGAATGATTAAAGGCTTTTAAATATATGTTTTTGTAGATTACACGAATTAAAACCATGATCGAATGGAAAGAACGTAAGCACGAGCTCGACGATATAGCCACATTGTGAAACCATCAGATAGGGGCCGCTTTGAGGAATTGTGGCCTCCTCAAGTATTTCAAATTACAAAAGATGAAAAAAAAAGTTTTATTACTTGAGTATCTGATTGGACTGTGGGATGACGTCGAGCATGCGTTTCGTATTGGACCACAATTGCTCAAAACTGAGCTCGATGACGTGTGATTTTTGATCGGCCTCTCGAGAAGAGGGGCTCCTATCCATTTTTCCGGTCAACGGGAAACTCCTCAGCCTATCGAGGTGTATGTGGTTGACCATTGTATTCCAGGGTCACGATTAGTCGAGGGACGAATCATGATCAAGGATGTTAGAGATTTGACACTACGATCTATTTTATTTGCCATAACCAATCTGGAAGGTAGCACGAGTGCACATTTGTCTTCAAAATCCCAAATGTCTTATGATCTACAATCTGTGGAGCCGAGATTATTCAACTGAAGTGCAGGATTCCTTCGGAATGTGAAGGATCAAATCACAAAGTGCAGGATTAGGAAACATAAATAGTTTGGCTATGGTTCCTTCTTGGTTTCGTTCTTTCTAGAGAAAATACCTTAGATGCAGCCACATATTGCGTTGATGGCACGAATGACGACTGAGCCACGTATGGAAAGATGGACAAGTTTGTCCCCGAGATTGGGGACGGACTCAGAGTTCAAGTTCATGGCTGACTTCTTCGCTTGGTGGAGAAGGAAGTTAATTGTTATTGAGGACTTCCCATATGCCGAAGTGGATTTCTGGGGGAGCATGGACTTAGTGCTTCCAAAGGGTATTGACTAGGATGCGTCGGGTACAAAACCAAACCTTGTCATGTATTTTTTATTTTGAAATTTATATTATTTTTATGTGTACAAAGAGGGATTTTGACAGATGTATTGTTTCATCATGCAGATAGAGGCGCATCACGCCTGGCAGAGATGCCAACACTAGGGCGTAGCAGAGACATGCAGATAGTTGTGGAGCATGAGGTGGCAGTGGGAGGTCTCAGGTAGGTTGAGAGTAACCTCTAAGGTATCACTATGGATGTCCCACCTCTCAGGAGGCAAGACGTACCTCCTCATCTGCAGAGGCATACAGTAGGGGTTCCTGAGAGTTTGAACCACTTGCTTCGATGAGTGGCCTGTGCAGTGGTTTGCTTCTCGGAACACAACGTGGTGCAGGAGGACTAGGATCCTTTATATGTTTTGTAGTATTTTCATGATGATATCATGGGAATAAGGGCCTAGATTTTTCCCTACTATGTACTTTTTTATGTAAACAAACTTTTTTTATGACGCATTTTATATATACATATATATCTGAGTTTTGTGGTGCCAATGATGTTACAAATTATCTTGAGTGATGTTTTTAATGTACATGTGAGTCATTTATTTATTTTTAAGTTTTATCTATGTGCAAGACACCGATCCAAAATACAATTTGCTAGTGAATCCGATGTTGTGTTGAGTTCTCTTGGTATGTGCCTATAGTGTGTGCATTCAAATATTCTCTCAAGACGATGAACTTGTAGGTGGATACACAATAGGATAGGGTTGTGAAAAGTGTAGACTTGAACAAGATGACAAACCATGAGTTTAGAGTCTAGGTTAGTGATTATATGAGATATACCTAGAGAGGAGGCCTCGGTTAAAAGTCCAATGACATCATGATATTCTACCACGTTATTGGTTGTCGATCCTAGGCAAACGCCTCCTGAACTCACCAACTCATCAGAGTGGTAAATGACCCAAGCTGCAGAAGCAATGTTTTGAGTGTGCCAACTAGCACCATCCGCAAACCCGACAAAGACGGGAAAGGGAGATGTCATCTGCGCACGCAATCACAAGACAAAGTATAAGCGGCTAAAATAAAACTTGTGCGTGTAAGAGAAAAGACACACCAAATAAAAAAAAATAGTACAATAGTGTACAAAGCACACATGTCATATGTTCTATGCATGGTACTTCTTGAGGTAATGCCCATTACAGGTTTCACCGAGAGATATTCCATCGGAGTCAACTAGCTCGTAGGCGCCTCTATGCAATACACATTTTACGATATAGGGTCGATGCCACAAAGGTTCTAACTTTCCTGCCTCTAGATTATCGCGAGCCTGGTCATAAACGAGGACTAGGTCTCCTTCTGCAAAAGGAGGAGGTTAAATAAATTTTCATATTGACTCTTCACTCATTTTTTATATGTCTCGTTAATAAGATCAGCATCGTGACGTGTTTCGTCCAACTTAGTCAAATATAGGAATCGTTCCTCTTCAACAGAGGTGTGAGGCAGGATTTCTACGATAAGTTTCAGAGAAGGGATCTCACACTAGATTGGTAATACTGCTTCGACGCCATATACCAACTGGACTGGAGTAAATCCAGTTGCAATTTTCACTGAGGTGTGGTAAGCCCAGAGGGTGGAGAAAAGTTGCAAGTGCCAAGAAGTTTTTCCCCCACCATGCATTGGATCGTGGTTTTAAGGACTTTGTTGATATCTTCAACTTGTTTGTTTGCTTGAGGATAGTAGGGGGATGAGTTTTCATGGCGAAAACCCAACTTTACATGTAAATCACTCATCATCTGGTTTTGAAAATGTGAATTGTGATCAGTAACAATGGCTTGTGGAACACCAAAGCGAGTGATGACGTGGTTAAAAATGAAGAGGGTTGCAGTACGACCATCATTAAGAAATGTAGGCATAGCCTCAGACATTTAGTGAAATAATAAACGACAACGATGATATAATCGTGCCCCCCAGCTGAGGTAGGCTTACATTGCATAAAATCAATTCCCCATTTGGCAAAGGGGTTGATGATGACAATGGGATCCAGCGGAGCAGAGTGGGTGCATGCCTTATTGTGAAAGATTTGGTAGGGTGGACATTTTTTGACAACCTCAATACAATCTTTGAAGATGGAGGGCCAAAAATAACCAGCACGTAATATTTTATGGGTTGTAGCCATCCCAGAAAGGTGACCACCACAATCTCCCAGGTGGCAGTCATTCAAAACACGTTCAGCCTCATCGTGGGTTAAACAACATTGTAGGATAGTGTCAATACTAAGGCGATACAAAGTGTCACTGATGATAAGGTAGCGTTTAGAATGGTGGTGGATACGACGACATTCTTCACGAGAGATATCAGGCTGAAAACATAGGGTTTGAAGATAGAGAAGAATATCTCCATACCAAGGGTCTGACGTGCTAATGAGGAACAAAGATTCATCAGGAAGAGAATCACTGGGCTTGGTGTCTTCATTATAATGGGGAAGATTGCAGATATCCGCAAAAACCAAGGACTTTTTAGCTTTTGATTTGGCAAACTTGAGATTGAATTCTTGAAGAATAATGATCCACTTGGAATATTTTCCCCCAAGGACTTGACGTGTTAGAATATGATACATGGGGTTCGAGTCCGCAATGATCATGGTAGTGCGTAACAGGATGTAATGGCAAAATATTTGGACTGAAATCATGGCTGCCAGAGCCAACTTTTCAATGTGTGAATATCGGAGCTCGGGACCAGATAGACTCTTGCTCAGATAGTAGATCACATGTTCGTAACCATTAGGGTCCTCTTGAACTAACACCATAGCGACAGTGGATGTAGAGGCTGCCAAATAAAGGATATAGTATCGTGCATAATTCAGAGGATGCAAGAGGGGTGTATGGGTCAATGCATGCTTAAGGGCATCGAAATGTCGGTTATTAGTGTCATCCCAGATGAAAGGAGTGTCTTTCTGCAACAATCGCATAAATCCTTTAGTAATCTTGGCGTAATTACATATAAAACGGCGAAGAAAATTCGCTTTCCCTTACAAACTTTGTAGCTGGGTCAAATTGTTGGGAGAAGGTAAAGCAAGAATAGCTTTGATTTGTAAGGGATCCACCCTAATCCCATCTTTGGAGACAACGAAACCGAGGAGTCGACCTGACTCAACAACGAAGATGCATTTGTGAGGGTTCAAACGGATACGGTAGTACCGACATCGAAGAAAAATGGCCTGTAAATGACCAATATAGTCTTGTCGATTAGATGAATGGGCAGGTAAATCATTGAGGTAAGGTTATACAATATGTTTGATATCGTGGGAAGCATACGACATGGCCCACTGGAATGTAGCACCAACATTTTTTAGACCAAAAGGTATTTTTCTATAAGAAAAAGTCCCCCATGGGCAGATAAAGGATGTCTTATGTTGATCAACTGGAAGAATGTCAATCTGGTTATACCCTGAAAATCCATCCATGAAAGAGAAAATAACGTTGCTAGTGTAATTATCAATGATTTGGTCAATGAAGGGCGTAGGGTAATTGTCTTTTGGAAAATCCTTGTTGAGATCCCTATAATCAACATAGACATGAATGGTTCCTCGTTTTTTAGCAACCAGAACGATGTTAGAAACCCATTCCATTAAGGGGATGGGATAGATAAAGCCAGATTTCAATAGTTTTTCAACTTCTGCCTTGATTGTCATGGTTTTCTTAGGATGAACCGGGCGAAGTTTTTGTCGTACAGGTTTAACGCCTCGTAATTTTTTATTTCATGCACAATGATCGATGGATCAATCCCTATCATTTCTTTGCAGCTCCAAGCGAAGACATCCCATAATTCTTTAAATAAAGCAGTGTAACTTTCCACTTCTTCGGGCGAACAATTAGCACCGAGATGAACATTTTCCATGATACCTTCTTTGATCAAGATATCGATAGTGACGGTGGAATATATTTTGCCTAAATTCCCCTCAAAAGTAGTATTCTGGGTAACTATAGGAGATTGGGGAGAATGAACAACATCGGGGGGGGATATAGAGTGTATATCTTCCTGAATTTCATCTAGACTAGGAAAAAAAGATGATCAATGATGGTTGTCATCCCAAGGTACCTCGTCGATACTAAGAATTTCCATAATAGATTCGTCCAATGGAAAAATCTGTAAGATGTAGTCGAAGGCAGAGGAAATGGAATTCAACCAAGATGGCAACGAATAAGTGTCGGATGCCAATAGATATTGGCCATCCAAAGAGGGAGAGGCAGATTGGATCGCACCATATGAAGCCTCCGCTGGACTAAGTGTCATAGCGTCACCTAATTCATCGAATTCCAGAGGACTAGGCACAACCCAAGGATCAGATGATTCAAAAGATTAATAGCCCATAGTCGAGATCATATTGATCATGGTGATATGTTGTGTGGTGGAAGGAAGTGGTGCAAGGAAATTACCCATCAGGGAAGAATATTTAAAAATACCTACACCAACACTTTCATAAGTGATCTTACTATCTCCCAATAAAGGAATATTGTTGGTGGGATGATTGCGAACGTTGGGGGTGCAGTAATCTAACTAGTCGATAGTGACAATTTGACCTTGATGAGGGGATTCTACACATTGAAACACCAATGAAGCAACGACATTCACGGTGTAAAACCAACTTCTTCCTAATAACAAGTTGTAATCCAAGAGAGCATCGACTACCTCTGCATCGAAAGAGATGGTCTTACCTCCCAATTGAATGGCTAAGGACTGCAAGAGTCCGTGAGGATGAAAACCTCGACCATTGAATGCTCGTAACATTGTAGGGGATTGGTTAAGCGCATGTGATTTTAATCCTTTCCAACAAGATAATGACATGACACAAGTGGAAGCTCCCTCATCCAATATTGTTTAACAACTCTGGATCAATGGCGGCCAAGAGTGTTCTACGTTGAATTGAAAAATGTTGTAGAACTTCAAGAACAGACATAGCACATGGTGCTTGAGCCAAATATTCAACAATGTTGTAGTTTTGGGCGGCACGTGAACTAGGATTAAAAGTTGACTTGCGAATAGTGCTCTTGGGGGGGCGTAAAATAGAGTCAAATTAGGTTTCTCAATCTAAAGTGACCCAGATGGAGGACTAACGGAGGTAGGAGATGCATTTGGTGGGGTACCGTTAGTGACCTTTTCTTTATCAAGTTTAGCCGGTGTGTCATACGTGGTAGTGCGAGTGGTTAAATCAATCCCATTAAACATATAAATATGAGCACTCATCGAGGCTTCATCACTAGGAGAGTGGTTGGAACTCCCCCCTGCAGAAGGAGCAAGTGCTTGAGAAACCATGGACTGTTGCTGAGGAAAAGGTTTTGTTAACACGACGGGTTGGGAATTCCCTTTGAAAAGTTTTGCAACTTCGTCGCGATGTGGACAGTCTCGGGTGAAATGATCATCACTACAAATAAGACATGGGAATTTCGGTTTTCGTTGTGGTTTCTTTTCAGTAACAGGTGGTGGAGTTTGTATTTTGGGATGTTCATTATCATTATTATTATTATTGGGCTTATTTTTTGTTTTCTTCTTACCCTCAGATTGTTGCGAAGAAGCAGATTGAACTGCATTCACCTCAAAGATTTGAGTCAGGAGGGAGATAGAGGAGAGTGAAGTCGAACCGGTAATGGGTGCATCATAAAAGCCATTTGTCATTCCGGTTGTAAATTCTAACCTTGTACAATATCTACTGCAAACAGATATTCAGTAAAGGAACAGAAAAGATACAATGGAAAATACAAACATTACATAGAGATTTTTCCCCTGGAAACCCAAACCGGGAAAACCAACATATTCTATATTATTCATCATGTTACAATGTTTACAATACAAAATACAAATAGGAGCCCACAACATCCAAAACCCTAACCCAATGACCTGGATTAGTCAAAAACCGTAATTCCTTAACCGGAAATAGAAAACCATCGACAAAGAAACCATGTGCTGAAAAACCACCTAAATATAATGCGGTCCCGATGCAGAAAATAACACATACCCAACATTCTCCCACTTGTTGTTTTCTTTGCATACAGGGGGTTACAAGGTTACATAGTCAAAAATCCAGGGCAACAATGCCCATGGATCCTCTACACCAAGAGAACTTCTAAGTGCTCACAGATTTTGTTAATGAGTCTGCAACATTCTTCAAAGTGTCCACCTTCACCAATGATACTTTCTTTTCTTCAATCATGTCTCTCACAAAGTGATATTGAACATCAATGTGCTTTGTCTTTTAATGATAAGTAGGGTTCTTCGCCAAAAAAATTGCACTCTGATTGTCACACTCTATCCTTAAAGCTTGTTGTACCAACCCATTACCTGAACACAATCTTTGTAACCATATTGCTTCCTTACTTGCATGAGTGGTTGCCATGTATTCAGATTATGTAGTTGAAAGTGCCACTACAGCCTGTCTTTTGCTCATCCAACTTATTGCTCCTCCAAACAAGTTAAACACATACT
>JASDQU011379175.1:23116-47017 GCA_032191745.1 Picea mariana | reverse complement strand
TTATTTATGTTGGCTTTATTCCATTAGTTGTAATTATACCTCCTAGTCTCCTATATATACCAAGGAGACATTTTCATTTGGAATCATCTTGTACTTGAACATTTATGTGGGGTAAAAGGAGGTTGCCCCCTCGAAGAGGCTTATTATCTGAAATTATCTCTTTTTCAAGGCGTTGTGTACTTATTCTGAGGTTTTTCTATGCTATATTGATATTTGGTTCTTACTAGAGGAGGAAAGGATTCAAACCTTCCTTCAATAGGAATGAGCCTAATAGAAATCATCAAGATCAATATACTAAGGGATATTTCAAGAAGGAAGATTCCTTGGGAAAAAGGGGAAGACCACCAATCCAATGTTGGGGATGCAAGGAAGATCACCTGTATAAGGATTGACCACACAAAAAGGACATAGTGAAGATTGTGCACAACCTCCAAGAATCTACAATAGTAGAAGATATGGGAAGAATCTATGTGGCTTTAAATGATCGACAAGCAGAGTACCAGTCCAATATGATCGAGGTGGAAGGTAAGATAATAAATAAGCCTGTTTCTTTTTTGATTGATTCAAGAGAAAGTCATTGCTACATTGACCTTAAGATAGTGGATAGATTACATTTGGAGAAAACTAAACTTGGAAAAGAAAGTTTGGTTCAGTTAGCCACTGGAACCAAAAGAAGAATCCAGGACATGGTCAGAAGTTGTTCCATAAGTCTTAATGGCGTGAATACTAGTATTGATCTAAATATCATACCATCAGGGTCTTATGATATTTTGATTGGAATGGATTGGTTGGACAAGCATAATGCTGTCCTAGATTATCATAACAAGAATTTTACATGTCTTGATGGAAATGGAAAACAAAGCACTATGAAAGGAGTTCCAAGACCCATATCTATAAGGGAGATTTCAGCCTTACAGCTAAAACGATGTTTTAGGAAAGGATGTCAATTGTATGCATCTCATGTGGAAGAGATAGATAATACAAAAGGGCCAAGCCTCGAATATTTCTCGGTACTACAAGAATTTGAAGATGTATTCCAAGAAATACCTAGATTTCCACCAAGAAGGGAGATATATTTCTCAATTGATTTAGTTCCATGAGCTTCCCCAGTGTCAAAAACACCTTACAGAATGAGCACACCAGAGTTAAAAGAATTACAAATGTAGTTGGAGGAATTTTTGAAGAAAGGGTAGATATGTCCAAGTGTTTCACCTTGGGGAGAACCAATACTTTTTTTCAAAAAGAAGGGTGGAACCTTGAGGATGTGTATTGACTTTCAATAGATGAACAAGAACACTATAAAGAAAAAGTATCCTCTACCCTGAATTGATGACCTCTTTGATTAGCTATTCTCAAAGATTGACCCGAGGGAAGGATACCATCAGGTAAGAATCAAGGAAGAAGACATTCATAAGACATCCTTTAGGACTAGGTATGGGCATTATGAGTTTGTAGTGGTGCCATTTGGAATGACCAATGCACCAACTGTCTTCATGTTCTTAATGAACGACATATTCAGAAATTATTTGGATAAGTTTTTCATAGTATTCCTGGATGACATACTTATATATTCTAAGTCTGAAGAGGAGCATGAACATCACTTAAGACTGGTGTTGCAAGCACTAAGAGAACATCAGTTGTATGCCAAGTTGAGTAAGTTTTCTTTTTATCAAAAGAATATCCATTACTTGGGACACATTATTTCAGAGCAGGGCATAGCAGTAGATCCAGAGAAGATTGAATCCGTTAGAGGATGGCCAACACCCAGAAATGTGTCAGATGTCAGATATTTTATGGGATTAACTGGCTACTATAGAAGGTTCATAGTAGGGTTCTCTAAGATTCCTCATCCCATCACTTCTTTGAAAAAGAAGGGAACTGAATTTGAATGGACACTTAAGTGTCAAAATAATTTTAATCTGTTGAAGGAATTACATACTAGTGCACCTTTGTTAAAGATTGCTGACCCAAATGAAAATTTTGTGGTATGTACAGACGCATGTAAGGAAGGACTTGGGGGAGTCCTCATGCAAAATAGACATGTCATTGGATATGAGTCCGAAAATCTTAAGGAACATGAGACGAACTATGTCACGCATGACTTGGAACTTGCTGCCATTTTTCACACCTTGAGGACATGGAGGCATTATCTCATGGGGAAGAAATTCGAATTAAGGATAGACCACATTGGCCTGAAGTATCTTTTTGAACAACCAACATTGAATGCCAGACAAACAAGATGGCTAGAATTTTTAAGTGAATATGACTTCGATATCAAGCATATCAAGGGAAAGGAGAATCAAGTTGCCGATGCACTTAGTAGAAGAGTGCATCGCATGCATGCTACTGCTGTCAGTATGCATCAGTCAGACTTGAAGAGCATAATTTTAGATGGTCTTGTTACAAACCAAAATTACCTACAGGCAAAGGAAATCTTACAAAAAGGAGATGTACAGTAGAAAATAAAGGAGTATGATATAAAGGAAGACAAATTACTCATGCATACAAATATAATCTATGATCCTAGTTCTTGAGGACTGAGGAATTTGGTACTGAAGGAAATGCATGATGTTCCTTATGATGGACATCCCAGTTACCATAAAACAATTACAGCAGTAAGAAGCCAGTTCTTTTGGCTGAGAAGGAAGAAGGATGTTTCTGATTACATCACTCGATGTATGGAATGTCAGAAGGTGAAGGATGAGCATAGGCACCTAGCAGGTTTGCTGCAACCATTGCCAATTCTAGAGATGAAATGGGAAGTGATCACCATGGATTTCATCACAGGATTACCTAGAATGATTAAGCAACATGATTCAATCATGGTGGTGGTTCAAAAATTAACAAAGGCTACTCATTTTGTGTTAGTGAAGACAAAACATACAACGACTAATATTGCATAAATTTTCATGAAGGAAATTGCTAGGTTGCATGGGATACCTAGGACAATCATCTTGGACAGAGATACAAAGTTTACCTCCAATTTATGGAGGGGATTGTTTAAAGGATTTGGCACAAATCTAAACTTTAGCACAACATATCATCCCCAGACAGGTGGGATAACAGAGAGAGTTAATCGAATAATTGAGGATATGCTGAGAATGTATGTGATGGATAAGCCATCTAAGTGGGAAGATCACATACACTTGGTGGAGTTTGCATATAATAATGGGTATCAAGATTCATTGAGAATGATCCCATTTGAAGCCTTGTATGGTAGGAAATGTGATACTCCAATAAGTTGGGACAACCCAGCAGATAGAGTGGTACTTGGGCCAGAGTTGCTCAAGGACATGGAAGACCAGGTGGTTAAGATCAAGTAGAATTTAAAGGTAGCTCAGGATAGACATAAAGTTTATGCAGACAAGAACATGACAACTAGATAATTTAAAGTAGGGGAGCATGTACTTTTGAAAGTGAAGCCCAAGAATATCTCATTGAAATTGGGTAGTTGTACAAAGATGGAAGCCAGATTCTGAGGTCCATTTGAAATATTGGAAAGAATAGGGCCAGTTGCATACATGATTGCATTGCCTGCTTCCATGAATGTGCATAATGTATTTCATGTATCTTTGCTAAAGAAATATGTACATGAACCTAACCATGTTATTGATTGGCATCTGATTTAGGTAGAGACAGAGGGATATTTTCAGGTTCAGCCAGTGCGAGCATTGGACAGAAAAGTCAAAATGCTCCAAAATCGAGTTATAGAGCTAGTAAAAGTTCAATGAACCTGCTACGGTCCTAAAGATTCTACATGGGAGCATGAAGATTCCATGCAGGCAGAGTACCCACAACTTTTTGAATAAATTTGAAATTTTGATCTCTATTTTGTATATGCACTGAGGACATTGCCAAAATAAGGGGGAGGGGATGTAACACCCCAGGTTTTGAAACCCCGGTTTAAATAATGTATTGTGACAATGCTGAGAGGACAGGGTGCCCAAACAGTTATTAAAAGGCCAGTGTGCCCAAGACATGTAATGTTTTTATCATTATTAATAATAAATACATGGTTGGCTGCTAGACGGGCAAGGACTAGAGTTATAGGGGGCTATGATTCCACAAGAGAGGGGGCCTGAGGGGATAAATTTTTATTCCTATGTTAATTACCCTTTTTTTCTAAGGGAGGGGATCGATTACGTGAGCTTCTTGGGGAATGCCAGGAGGTTCCTTATTCCCCACGAAGTTACTTAAACCTGCCTCTGGTCTGATGGGGGGGGTTCAACGGATGGCTTGTTCGCTGATTTTCTCATACATTCCTTCATTTCCCTCACACACTGTCATGCACTCACTCACCCATTCATTGATCCATCCTCACCTGCATCCTGGTTGGGAAAAGGGAACCGAACTGCTGAGAGTTAGCCACAGGACAATTGTCTATAATGGTCATTGGTGCAATCCAGCCATGACCCGGGGCCTGCATGTCTGAGATGCATTGGTCTGTGCCCTGTTTTTCTCACAACTGTGAGTCCTAAGAGTTCCAACATTGAGATTCTAGACCAGCTGTGCTGGAGGCCCTGGAAAAAAAAGAATGACTGCCTGAGGGATTGCGTGGCAAAGAAGGGTGGAGGTCCATTCTCTTGGGCGATACAGGCTAGGTAGAAGAGAGTTGGGTACATGGATTTTTGTGGGTGATGGGAAACCTATGATATCTTGAGAGATGACTAGTTTGGGAACCCAAGTACACTCTGGAACCATCCTTGTGGATTCATAGCCCTGGCTCAGGGGTGACACTACTGTTGAGATTTGGAGCACTGGTGTCTACAGTTGGGTGGAACGTCCTTCACCTGTAACTAGTTGGTGTCGCCTTTTTATAAAGATAAGTTCTCTTTGTTGTGATATTATTATCTTTGTATGAATGTGTTCCACTGTGTATATTTAATTATCGTTTAATTGAATATTTAGACTATGCATGCTTGCTGATTATTGTTGTGCATGTCATTAAAGTCTTTTCTTTTATGCATCCTTAAATTTTAAAAAGGTATCTGTAAAATAAACAAGTCCAAGGGCGGGCTTGAAGGTAGCATACCCTGGCCTGTGGGTGGCAAGGTATGTTACAAACATCCTCTAACCATGATTACCGCATGGACAGGTTAAAATTTTAATTAGTTATAAGTTATTACTCAAGTGTATAATGCAATGGAAGGCGTGACGATCCATAGTCATGGGGTTGAACCTGCTCTGATACCATATGTAATGGCCCCTTCGTTACAACAAGAAAGCGAAGCACAAGAGGTAATTTTTTTTTTTGAATTAGATACATAAGGAAAGTAACGTCAACACATAATTCATAGCAGCGCATAATCAATGACATCATAATTAAAAGTATTACGAGTGACTCATCGTCATGATCAATAACAACGCAACCAACACATCAACATAATTAGTATCGACATACAATTAACACATCATCACATTAGATAACGACACATAATCAACAAGTATCATAAATGGCGATGGAAGATCAACTCATCACATAAATATAACACAGAGAAACTACCCGCCCAACCTACCTTGCAAGGTATGGACCTCCAAGACACATAAGAAACGTTCAATCTTAGGATTCATCTGATTAATTTTGACCATTTAAGGTCTCAGGGCTAGCGGCTGTTATGAGGAACAAGGAGGTATCTAAATCCCAATAATACAATCAAGCCGGAAACCAATATATCAACAATCAACCTCACCTATCAAGTAATCATGGCGCATGAGTAATAAAATTCTAAACCAATCACATCAATTATTTTAATGGTGCAAGAGAATCAAATTGTTTAATAATTCATACGTCGACCTTAAATTCATGGCACAAGAGAACCTATATTCTCAATCAATCATACATCAATATTTTTCATGGCGCAAGAACAAATTCTACAACACACATACATCAGTTTAATTGACATTGATGCTACCTATAACACATTTAACAAGAGTCCAACTACAAATATCATATATCAATTGATTGACGCAATTACCCTCTATGAAACATTCCAACGATAGTCCAACAACAATACACATATCAACTAAATTGAAGCAATACCTCTGATGGAACATTCCATTTAAGAATTCCATAAGAGATTAATTCTTCTCAAGCCGTACATTAAATTTTACATCACTTTACATCATGCATCCATCTAAAAACTAATATAAATCATTCATAACCATCATTATTAAGAAGTCAAATGTTGGCATTACCCTCCTTAAGGAGCTAGGAGGGTCAAAAATCAATAAAAACAGAGAAGGAAAATCTCAGACGAAAAGCGCAGATGGTTTTAGGAGAATGCATCACGTAGATATTCTCCCCACTCGACAATTTGCAGGCACAAAAAGAAACACAGAGGGTTTTAAAGAGAAATATCCAGGAGACTAACACTTCTGGGAGAAAATTCTTGTAAAATGCAGAGGAAATCAAAGGGAATAATGCTAGGAGAAAGCACTTTTTTGGGCGAGTTTTATTTTGCAAAATGAAAAGTGAAATATTTAGGAAAAATGAAGAGGAATTTGTTGAGTGAGTTCATTGGGTGAAAGCACAAAGGAAAGGGAGTTTTCTTGGTTAAAATGTAGAGGAGTGTGAGGACGTTCACTGAGCATGAAGAAATTTAACTCAACAATTGTGATACATAAAGAAAGCTATACAAATTATCATTTAAGGCAATGTTACCAAAATCTAAAGGCAATTAATTGAGTCATGCAATCGACGCACCAGGGAGACATCTCACAGTCAGAGAATAATCATCCAAATTCATATCACATAACATTTGTCCAAAAATCTAGAGTTCTAAAGGAAATTACTGAAATCCAATTTATAAATTAACTATTACAATTACAAGCTCAAAAATACTGTAACCGACAGTGAAAAATTCTGAAACTGAAGACGTCCTTCTGCAACAACTCTCCTTCCGATCTCCTTCTTTCTAACCGTTGAGAATTCACCGGTACCTCCCAACTGCCTATAGGGGTACTCGTCTTCCCCCTTATTCCCCGAGCCGCAAAGGGGCCACACACACAACCATAACTCACTCTAGCTCCTAGCTTGCCTCGCAAGGTAGAGCCACCACTCTCTCTCCCAAGATGGGTATCCCAACTCTCACAAGTAAAACTAGTCAAAATTTCTACAACATAACCTTACTCATAACCCGTGTCATCCATTCCACCTCTCAACCATTTGTTTTATAGAATTTCCTTAGTGACAACTTACCATTTGCACATTTAATTTGTTTTTTTTTTTAATTTAATTAGTAATTATTCCCCCCATACACTTGTCACCCGTTCCCTTAGTTGCACCAATAAATCCACAATTTAATTTAATTAAGAGTCAATTTCCCTCACCCATCCTTAAAGTGCTCCTAAAATCACTCCTAGTCGTCCCTTTGTTCCCTTTATTTCCCATTTATGACTGACACCTTTCTAAAATGGAGTTTAGTTAAAATATGAATGTTCCCTAGTTAGACTAGACTCTAGATACCTTTCTATGCTTACACATTCTTGTATGCTTTATTCCTTTCTTATTTTAATTTCTAATTTGGTATTTTATGCATACATGTGTATTGTATAATTTTTTTAGATTTATTTTATCTCTCTTAATATCTTAAGTTGATTTACCTTTTTCTTATTTCATCTAAATTGTAATTTAGTTTGTGTCCTCTCATTAACTTAGTCTTAGGCTTAGTTAAATTTTTTATTCTCAAAATCTTAGACCATTAGGGATTATGATTAATAAATTCAGTCTTTAATTAATTAATGGATTCATTCATTCATTAATGAATTAATTAATTTGGCAGTGCTCAATATTTTACAGGCTTAACATTCACTCAATTTTTTCTAGGCCACCTAGATTCATTCACTCACATTTTTAAATACAACGACGTGCCCTTCAAGACGCACTCAATGCTCCAAGGATGCCACTCGCCTTTGATTCATATTTTAATTACACGGCGTGTCCTTCAAGATGCACTACGTGCTCCAAGACTGTCACTCCTCTTTGAATGGTTTTGGTAGTTGTCCAACCCTTGGAGTCAATACTCCATTCAAGTGACTTTGTGAGAGATGAAGGGCCTCTAAAGAATAAGAACCATGCCTTATTGCACACACCTTAGAATATTCATGAGAAACTGTCTCAGTCTACCCTCATGACATCATGTATCTCTATAACTAGGTAATCGTTAACCTATAAGTTGAGCCATAGTGGGAGCGCTAGTAGGCTGTGACAGGGCTGTCACCACATCTCTCCCTCAATAACTGGCCTATGTGCATGGCCCCTTTACTCCTCATGTGATTCACATTAGCAAGAAATCATTATCTTGCATCCATCAATGAAACACTGTTAATGATCCATAAACAACCTCATAATATAATCAATCATATGTCACATATGAATAAATGAAATACTCAAACCAATACAATCCATTCCCTAACTCTGTGAGGACAAGGCCTACACACATGTCCGTTTTGAAGCAATTTTGAGAACTTTGATTTTTGAGCAAATTTTGATCCCCTGGATCACTCCTCCCTATTGGGAAGCTTTTGGACCTCCAAAAGGCTACTTTCATTCTATATGAATATGAGGTTACAATTACCTCACCTTTCCACCCTCAATCCACTTGGCCTTGATTGGATTTTTTCCTTTAAGACCAACTCAGAGGTATTCCACATTCCCTCGTTTTGAAGTTCTCATCCTCCTATCAAGGATTGTGTCTTCATGAAGTTCTAAAAGATATTCTGGCGAGAAATCATCTATAGAAAGAATCTGAACATGTTCTCCTTGATCATAAATCAAAGGAGGCTCATACAATCTCAAATTCTCAACATTGACAACTGCATACATTTGCATATAAGGAGGCAAATCCAAACGGAAGGCATTGTTACCAATCTTTTCAAGAATCTTGAAAGTTCCACTTCTAATTGGTTTCAGTTTTTTACCTTGTTCTTTAAGCCTCTCTTTTCTAATGTAAATCCAAACTTCATCTCCAACTTGGAAACTTTGATCAACACGATGCTTGTCATGTCTTGTCTTGTACTTGGCTTGACTCTTTTCCAACTGTTCTTGTACCATTTGATGCACCAACTGAATTTGTTCAATGAACTTCTTTTCCATATCAATGTCATATTGACCATCAATATCAATGCCTTTCCCAAAGATAAAATCTAAAGGATATTTGGTCAAATAACCAAAACATGCTTCAAATGGAGAGGTTTGAGTTGAAGAGTTCTTAGCCCAATTGTAAGCATGCTGGATGTAGTGTAGGTTCTCATCCCAAAGCTTAGGATGCTTGCTGCAATAACCATGAAGAATATGCACTATTGTCTTATTAACCACTTATGTTTGACCATCAATTTGTGGATGAAAAGCTATGCTCTTTTTCAGCTTGGTGTCCATGAGTGCCCATAAACTTGACCAAAATTTCCCAATAAATCGAGAATCTCAATAAAAAATAATGGATTTAGGCAACCCAAAATGTACCCAAACATCCTGAAAGAACATATGTGTAGTTTTCTCAGCTGTAACCTTCTTCTTACAAGGCATCAAAATACACATTTTGCTGAAACGGTCAACCACAGCATAAATATAATCACGATTTTTTTTAGACATAGGTAGACCTCCTACAATGTCCATGGAAATGCTTTCCCAAGGACGAGAAGGAACCAGAAGTGGAGTATACAAACCCAACTTTCTATTGCTAGGAGTATAAAAAACCAAATTTCCTTCATTTTAGGACAATAGAAATACCTTTGCAAATTAGCCATCGTCTTGCCTACACCAAAGTGGCCAGCAATAAGAGAAGAATGAGCTTCCCTTATGATGTTGACTCTTTCACCCTGTGGAATACACAACTTTCCAAGATGATACAAAAGCTTATCATGCACATGGTAATCCAATTCCTCAACTTGGTTAGAATGACATAAAGTTGCATAAACTTCTTTAAAATCAACATCTAAAGCATATTCTTCAACATATCTCTCATGCATGATAGAATTTTGCTTAATAATAACTGAAGGACTAAAAATAGGCCTAGAAAACATATCAACAACTTTGTTATAAATGACTTTTTTATACCTTATAACCAAGTGGAACTGTTGTAGAAAACCCATCCATATGAAGTGCCTTGCTTGTTGCAACTTCGTTTGTGATCGTAAGTATTGCAATGGTTGATGATCTCTGTGAATGGTAGTTTTTTCCCCAAAAAATAATGTTTCCATTTTTTCACACTTTGCACCAAAGCACACAACTCCTTATCATAAATAGGATAGTTAATCACTACACCATTAAAAGTTTTAGAAAGAAAACATGGGCTTAACATGTTGCAACAAGATTGCTCCCATTGCGTAATTTCTTGCATCTGTTTGGATCCCAAATGGTTGTCTCAAATCTGGAAGTGCCAGAACTGGAGTTGAACTAATCTTCTCCTTCAATGCATCAAATGATTTTTGTTGCAATAAACTTTTTTGAATATTGGGATTCTCCCAAAACGCTTGTTACCTCAGTTACATTGTTGGGCTTTGGCCACTCCAAAATAACTTTTACCTTGGAGGGATCAATTTTCAGTTCTCCTCCTCCAACAATATGCCCCAAGTAAACAAGTGAGGTCTTTCCAAACTCACATTTGGACATATTCAAAAATATTTTTTCTTTCTTTAATACATCTATAACTTGCTTCACATGCATAACATTACCTTCAGAAGATTTTCTAAATATCAAAATATCATCCAAGTAGACAATCACACAATCATTAAGAAAAGGGCCTTAAAACATCATTCATGACTCTCATGAATGTAACAAGAGCATTGCAAAGTCCAAATGGCATTACCATCCACTCAAACAAATCTTTCTTTGTTTTGAAAGATGTCTTCCAAGTGTCTCCTTCAACAATCCTAATATGATGATATCCACTTCTCAAATCTAATTTAGTAAAATACTTAGCATCTTTCAATTGATCAATCAAATCATCAATTCTAGGAAGAGGATAATGATTCTTTACCATAATCTTATTTAGGCCCTGAAATCTACACACATGTGCCATGTACCATCTTTCTTTGGCACTAAAACAATTGGTGATCCACATGGAGATGTGCTTGGAATGATGACCCCTTTGTCCAACAACTCTTGGATTTGTTTTCTAATTTCAGCATTCTCCATGACTGGCATCCTGTACATACCAATGTTTGGAAGAGGACAATCTGCCTGCAATTGTATCTCATGTTGGATAGCCCTTTTTGGAAGCAAACCCTTTAGTTCCTGAAACATCTCATCATATTGGTTAAAAACCTCATATAAATCATATTTCAACTTTGAATCACAACCTTGGAAATCTTCTTTTTCAACATTGTCTTTGGGTTTGATCATTAAGAGGACAATATTCTTACTAACATTGACTAATCTCTTCATTTGTCCAACATTTGCAAGTGACAAATTCAACTTCTTTGTATGTTCTCTAACAATGTACTCAAATCCATTTTTAAACAAATGATACTTGTTCTTATGAAGATGAAATATGGCTCTTCAATCATATAAGTATGGGCTTCCCAACAAAATACCACATATATCCAAAGGAATAACATCAAGCTCTACCTCATCTATAAAATTTGCAGTAGTGGAAAATCTAAGTTGACACCTTCTTGTCACATGCAATTTGGAATTGTCACATATCCATCCTAGAGGGTATGGTTTAGGATGTGGAGTAGTTTCCAATTTTAGTTTCTTGACAGTGTCTTCAGATATGAGGTTTTCTTGAGATCCAGTATCAAAAAGAATATCTATCTTGGTATGTTTTGAAATCACCCTTTTGTGGGAAATCTCTATTCTTTATTTTTCTTGTTGAGTTTCATTGAGGCTATTACTACTTGAAGAACTAGTACTTGCAATAGAGTCCTTACCTTGAAAACCCATGGCTGTAATCTTTGTTTCATCACCTGAATCAAAACCTAAATCATGTTGTACGGTTGCAGTAGTCTTTGGTTTCCCCTTCTTGTTGAACTTTTTGGGTATCTTTTCATTATGAAGTTTCCAACAATGGTATTCATCATGGAAATCTTTTGAGAAATGTTTACATGTGAGTTTATCTCCCTCTTTCTTGACTGCAGAATTATTTCTTCCATTTCCCTTGAACTTCTTCTTTCCTTTGTCTCCATGAACAAAAGGTTTCTTGTTGCCCTCTTCAGGTTCATTCCTCCCTCTTTCTTCCAAATGAGTTTCCTATACACAAACTTCATCTAGACTTGTATGGTTAAACATAAGTATTGTGTGCCTCAAGTAGCTATGCAATCCTCCGATATATTTGAGTAAAGTTTCTTGAGAAGACAAATCTGTACCCAAAATCAAATCCCTTCTTGTAAATTATTGTGTGTAGCTTTGAACATTTTTTCCTTTAGCTTGTCTAGAGTTTTTCCAATCCATAATAGCTTTATGAATGTATCCTAATGGATAAAATTGCCTTTTAAGTGAAACAATAAAATCATTCTATGAGGATAAAACTATACCATGTTTCTTCATGTCCTCTTGAGTTTTGGCTTCACACCAAATGAGTGCTACACTATCCAATCTTAAAGAAGCAATATGAATCTTAGTTTCATCATATGTGATCCTTTGTATCCTATAATACACTTCAATCTGACGAATCTAGTTATCCAATTTCTCAACATTTACCTCTCCACTGTACATAGGCAATTCAAACTTAATATCAAGCTTAAGCAAAGGAGTTTGTAGAGGAGTTTTACCATGTTATTTTGGAGAATTTGGAGGTCGTTGTGAAATGGTAGAAGAGGTGGAAGAGGGAGGTGAAGGAGGTGGAGAGTCACCATTCCCTCCATTTCCCTTTGGATTTTTATCACCACTGTCTCCATTTCCATTTGGAGGGTTGGAGCTTTCACCTTGCAATCTTGCATTTCTTTCTTCAAAAAAAAATTTCACCATATCAGTCATATCATAGAAAGCTTTTCTGAAAGTTTCCTCCTCTGAAGGAAGAGTTCCATGACTCTCTTCATGAGCCATACTTGGTGAATAACTTCTTGAAGCTTGAGGTGATTTGGTAGTTCTCCTTCTTGACAATTGATAACTTGGCTCTACAAGTTGACCTTATCCTCTTTTCATATTTAACCTTGTAAGAATCAGAAAATAAAACACTTGCAAATGATCAAGCCTTCAAAAACCTATGCTCTGTTACCAACTTGATCTGAAAATGAGAAGACTTGTATCTTTTAAATTATTTGTAAGTGTTAATTATGTGTTCTTGGGAAAAAGGATCAATTTGCAAACACATAAACTAGATATTTTTCACACTTAAGATGCACATAATAACCAACAAATAAAATCCATCAGTAAAAACATAACAAAACAAATGATAAAGGAGTTCACCCCTCTCTTGGGCTACATCTCCTGGTCCATCTTCCAATGGATCTTTTATATTATTTGATCAAAGTGATAAAAAAAAAAGTTCTTTAAAGTGATCAAAATGACAAATAGATGGCTCCAATGGCTCCAAAACATCCAAAAACCCCTAGCTGGGCTCTTTCTACACCAGGTTTGGCCAAAAAATGAAGAAGTTATCTTCCTAGAAAATTTCCACTTCAAGCTTGTTGTCTCTGGTTCTCCAATTCGCACCTGTGTGTGTCTAATCTAGCTCTCGCAGTGTTACTAGGCCAAAAGCCCAACACCACATGCATCCCACAATTTGTGGAAAAATTTTGAACGGTTATCACGATTAGCGCCCCTTAGAGCGGAGGTGTTGG
This sequence comes from Picea mariana, assembly GCA_032191745.1. Taxonomy (NCBI): domain Eukaryota; kingdom Viridiplantae; phylum Streptophyta; class Pinopsida; order Pinales; family Pinaceae; genus Picea; species Picea mariana. The sequence continues at coordinate 33,295 of JASDQU011379175.1, read as the reverse complement.
TCGCATGGGGGGCATATGGCCATGTCCCATCACATATCCTGGCCCCCGTGGCTAAAATTTTGCACACATCCCCATGCATTTGTTGGTGGTGACACTTGGCTAGGCGCATGGCACCATGACCATTGGTGTGTTAAATCCCGTGCACCAAAGGTTAAGGAATGGTCGTATGTTGTGCTATGGACCGGGGGTTGGGGCTAAGCCCCAACCGTTTTCTCTGTCAACGTAGCCATAGTTTCAATTCAAATAAATATAAACATATATATGGTTAAGTACTAAGACACGGGAAAGCTGGTATCCCGAGCCCTACCAAACCATTAACGTGTTCTTGGAGGTTAGGAGTTCAACCCCCACGGACTACACCACCATTTATACACTGGAGGGGTGCCACGTGGCATCCCATGACTGGGCCACGTGGCACCATATTACTTGCCAAATAAATGACACGTGTCAGCAATCCACTGGTCCACGTACCTTGCCACATAGCCTGCCCAGTTATCTTTCCAACTCAACACCTCTGCACAATGGCCAGTCCATGTCACTTACCATGTGTGGGACTGTACCCTACCATGTCAGCACTGTACGGACTGTACAATCAACAAAATTTTGTATGTTTGGAAAAAATAACAGAACATGATATCTCACTCATACAATGTTCGTTTGAACCCATTCAAGTTGCGTTGGAATCATGAGGACGAGGCCTATGCACGTGTTTGTTTTGAAGCAATTCTGAGAACTTTGATTTTTGAGCAAATTTTGATCACCTGGATCAATGAAACTCACATACAAATTGCCAAAAACAGAGAAATACAACAATACATGATTTCTATTTATTAAAGAAATGTACAGAGACTATAAAAATCCAGAGTGCAAGACTCACTAGAATGGTGGCAACTTTATCTCTAAGAAGAGATGTGACAGATACACTTCTTCACAAGAAGATAATTACAATGAGGCTCTGAAGGCCTTTTTATGATAAAAATGAATTCCAAAACCCTAGACATCTAAAAACCTAACCCTAGGAGTTGAAGTGCCAAAATTCATGTGGACCCCGTTGGGGTAAGTTAGTACAATAACTTCCCAGGGTCGTAACGTTTGCATACAATCTCTGTTTTAGGCATGTGATAGCCCGTTGGAAAGGTATTTTCAAGAACCACAGATTACTCCATCAAACTTTGAATCCATCTATAGTTTGACTGTGGAAATCCAATAAAACACTATTTAGAGCCCCAAAACGCCCTTGGAAGTACAAAAAGATGTACTGACATGAAAAATTCCAAACTAATCTAATTGGAATAGGTGGGCGGCCACGAATATCCACATGAATGTTGTGTAGGGCTTCAGGACATCCCTGTACGTGTATAACCCACAATTACAAAAAATTCCCCATTACAAAGAAATGTGCTATAATAAAAACTGTCAATATGAGCCAGTTGGAATTTGGAATAGGTGGGTGGCCACCAATATCCACTTGGATCAATCCTCCCCCCTTAGGAAGCAATGGTCTCCATTGCGTTGAGCATCTGGGGAAGAGGGGGAATCATTTTCTGAATATGAATCTTGGTGAGTTGTGTTCCTTGTTGGAGAAGTTGTGCTGCTTGGTTTGTGGAAGACTGTCACAAACATGTTGTTGGCGGGGTTCAATTTGTTCCACCAGCCTGTTGTCTCTGGGCTTGATGGGGCATTGTGTAGGAACCATTGTAGGTGAAGAAACAATATCTACATTCTCTTCTGCAATATGCTTATGTTGGATAGAAGGTGTTGAGGCTATAGTGATTGTAGTGGCCTTATGTGCATTCCTTGAACAAAATGTGAAGAGGATGAATTTTGCAGTATGAGAGATTACCTTACGGAACTGTTTTGGTGGAACAGTAGTCAAAACTACCTCTGGTATCCTGTAGAGCTGACCCCCCAGAGTAATAATGACACTATGGGGTCAAGATTCATAAACAACATGACGTTTCCACATATATAGTTGGCCCAAAACAACATCATAGACATAAAAAGGGGCAACATCACACACTACCTCATTCTTTAAAGGCTGGATGCCATAGGACAAGTGACATTGTTGGCTGACAGAAAGATATCATCCTTGGTGAAGGTACTTGATGTTGTGCAGGTGTGGTGTTGTTGAAAACCCTAACTATTTGATGACCTCAACTGAGATGAGGTTCTTCTGACTATTGTTATCAATAATGAAGTGAAACGGGGTATCCTTTACCCACATCTGTGACTGGAAGAGGTTCTCCCCCTCTTCAGGATCTACTTTTGCTTTTGGTAGAATTGTTGTGGTCGCGATAATCGTAGTGGGGTCTGCATCGATGATCTGTCCATTTTCAATATTTTTTAGATCAGATTCTGAATCAGGGTTTGGCTCCTTGTCTTTGTGGCCACCAATGAATATTTCGAGTGATATTCATCGGTGTTGTTTGAGGGAATTTTGTTGAATTTGCACCACTTCCCAATGCCATTATTCATCTTTCCCTTACCCTTCTTGTCCTGTGTCTTGGACTGGTTGTCTGGAGACTATTGGTTAGGGTCATCTTTACCATGATTTGGTTGTTGCGTATTTGCAGAACCGAACTCCCATTTGTTTTGGTGCCTAAAGTTTTGCTTGATTTTGACAACATATCGATTGGAAGCTCTGAATGATGAGATGTTTAGGAAATCCATTTCAATTTGGATGTACCTATGTAGAGCCCCATTGTTTTTCATGACCATGTGTTTCTTAGAGTCTTTGATACCTAACTTGGTGCGCAAGGTATGGAAAGTATTTGTGAAATCTGACACGGGTTGGCTCTTCTCTTGCTGCAGTTTCTTCCATCTCATGTATTGGTCTTCATAGTTATCAACAGGGTAGTATGATTTCTTGACAACATCCACAAAAAAATCCCAAGTGGGCTCGGCCCCATATATTCCAAATTGATGTGTGGAAATTTGCTCCCAGTAAGTTTCCCACCAATGTTTGACACGGGGGAGAGCCTTGCAGAGTGCAAAGGTGATCTTTTCCCTCTTGTAAAAATTGTGAACAAATAAATAACATTCTAGTAGATTTAACCATTTTTCTAAGGCATCTACATCTATCTGATGCTCAAATATGGGAATATCAAAATTAACTTGTACCTTGAAGGGATAGGTACCTCCAAAGTGGTCGCTTGATGAAGATGCCCCTATTGTTATCGACAGGTGTTGAAGGATGTGTGGAAAATTATCCATCATTTCATCTCTCTGTTGCATGAGAGCTTGCTCAAGCAACATGTTAATATAATTTTTTTCTCCACTGTTTTTCTTTTTTTTCCGCCATAGAGGTTTCCTTGGGCGTGCAAGATCGATTTTCCTTAATAAGAAAAGCTCGAGACCCAACTTTCTATACTCGGACCTCGTTAGGGACATGCACTGAAAAATGATCAAGAGAATCCTTCTCTGATACCACTGATCCAGATTATGTTTAGAACGAAACCAAAGAATATATATTACAATGAAATTCACATAAAAAATTCCAGAAACAAAGAAATAAAACAATACATGATTTCTATTAATGAAAGAAATGTACAGAGACTATAAAAATACAAAGTGCAAGACTCTCTAGAATGGTGACAACTTTATCTCTGAGAAGAGATGTGACGAGTACCCTCATTCACAAGAAGATGATTAAAATGAAGCTATGAAGACCTTTTTATGATAAACATGAATGCCAAATCCCTAGACATCCAAAAACCTAACCCTAGGAGATGAAGTGTCAAAAGTCACGTGGGCCTCATTAGGGTAAGTTAGTACACTAACTTCCCGGGGTCATAACGTTTGCATACGATCTTCGTTTTAGGCATGTGATAGCCTGTTGGAAAGGTATTTTCGACAAATACGCATTATGCCTTAAAATTATGATTATATATACAGTTTGACTATGGAAAGACAAGAAAACACTGTTTAGATCCCCAAAACAACCTTGGAAGTACAAAAATATGTACTAACATGAAAAATTCCAAAATAAGTCAGTTGGAATAGGTGGGTGGCCACCAATATCCACCTGGATTCTATGTAGGAATTCAAGACAGTCCCATAAGTCTAGAACCCACAATTACAAAAAATTGTCCCCATTATAGAGAAACGTGTTGAACTGAAAACTATCAAGATGAGCCAGTTGGAATTTGGAACAGGTGGGTGGCCACCAATATCCACCTAGATTAGTATATGTCTCTTCCAACCCAGTCAGTTTCGTACTTTGATGATATAGAAGATAATGTTATGACCATTTACGCACCCCCAATTGTGTACCATACTTTATTAACTCAGTTCACCCAAATCCATTCGAAGAAAGGTGAAAGAATAAAATATTTCAATTTGCAATTTTCCAAAATACTAAATAAAATTCCACAAGATCAAAGACCAAACAATCTAGTTATACTGGGTTGTTATAAGAACGCTATGCCAACTAATGTAAAATATGCTATCAAGGCAGCTCAAATAGAAAATTTAGATGGAGCTATAAGAAAGGAAACAAAAATGGAAGAAATTATGATAGAGACAAATGTTGATCCTGGAATTTTCCTTGGAAAAGTTCAAAGATAAATGGGTAACCTTACCATAAAAAATCAAGGAGATTCAAGCTCAAAGAATGTAGATAAATGAGGAATCGATGGTGGAATCTTTCAAGGTATAGTCCACAATGCATGAGATCTCGTTACCCGAACCCATTTAGGTAATCAGACTAAAATATCACTAGCCTCGAATAAATCATAAAGAACCCCTTAATGACCTGGACTATACGAGGAATAGATAAAATTATATTAAACATACCTTATCTTATGAAACATTTCAATGCATATTGGCTAAGGAGAATCAAGGAATTAAGAGAAATGATAAATGAAACTAGTGTCTTAAGGAATAAAAAAATGTGATTTATTTCTTAAACTTCTTAGTCTTACTAGAGAATTGAATGGTCCCAATTTATTGATGGATACCATGATCCTGACCAAAGAATATTTAACATGACAAATTAGTGCATTAAAAGTTGCTTGGAATAATGAATTTACAAAAACTATATAATTTTCTGAAGATGAAGTTGAAAAATGGTTAGTTCTGTATATCAATAGGAATGATGAAGTGGATGACACATTGCATCCATTAGAGATATATTTAAGGGAATTTGAAAATCATTTGTTTGAAATTAAAACTAAGCATGAAATTGCCACGACATCGTTAAGGGAGTACATTAAGGAGTGGTTAAAAAAGGCGTTAATCAAATTACTGAATCAAAAAATCAAGAAACAGTTACAACAGTTACACCACCTCAACCACAACATAAATCTATAAAGGATAAAACTACAAGCAAGTAAAAGGCGAGTTCTCTCCATCAAAGTGAGTCGTGTTGGAATATTGAGAGGGGGGTGAATCAATAATAGAGGAATATAATCCTTTTTCACTATAAAATGAAAGTGTTATATCAATGTAGAATTATCATCGAATAGTTGAAGAGTAAATAAAAAATGAACAAATGAGATTTCACACACATGCATAGTACACCAGTGTTTTGCGTGGAAACCCAAAGTGGGAGAAAACCACAAAATACTTTTTCTTATATGTCTTTAAGAATTACATTCATTAGAAGCGCCAAATTCCTTTGTTTTCCAGCTGCATCTGGAAGGAGGCTCCAACCCCCTAGTTTCTCAGGAAACAACCTGAAGGAAGATCCAACTCCCCAATTCTCAGGCTACAACCAAAAGGAGGCTACAACCCCCTAGTTTCTCAGGCTACAACCTGAGGGAAGCTACAAGTCCCCAATTCTCTGGCTACAACCAGAAAGAGGCTACAACCCCCTATGTTCTCTAGATACAATCGGAAGGTGGCTACAACCACCTGTCCTTTCCCCATCCAACCACCCTGATGTAGAAGTATAATGATGGAACCACTATCACACTATCACTGTGAGATATACTATTGTAAACTTGTACCAATCAACCTATAACAACATGTACCAATAAATTGTGCCAACATGTAACATACATCAACCTATACCTCAACCTGTACCATAAAAAAATGCATCAACCATGCACCAAACTTGTACAAATAACCTGTCCAAACAACCTGTAATCAACCTGTACCATAAACAAGTGCATCAACCATGCACCAAACCTATACAAATAACCTGTCATAATAACCTGTCCAAACAACCTTTAATCAACCTGTACCATAAACAAGTGCATCAACCATGCACCAACCTATACCTCAACCTGTACCATCAACAAGTGCATCAACCATGCACCAAATACATACCAATCATGCATCAAATACACATAAACTATGACTTATAAATATGTACCAATATCATCAACTATACACCTCATGTATGTGCCAACCCATCAACTACTTGTCTCAACCATGTACCCAACATGTACCTCAACCATATACCAAATACATATACTAATATAACCATCAAAATTTCTCTAGCAATACATCATGCTATCCATAACCAAATACCATAAACCCTTACATCAAACCATGTTCCATAACCTCACTTTCATGTAGCCTCAAGGATGTATCATTCATAATCCAATCATATACCAATACCGATAACAAGTGTCTCTCACAATGCACCACAAGATATGCCAATAAATCAAACTAAGTGCACTGACAATATACTTCAATAGATCTGTCCCAAAACCATTCTACAACAAGCCCTAAACATCCAAGAGGGCATCCAACAGATTTACAAGGAAAACCCTCAACTAGATTCATAAGTTCAACACTACACATATGAATACCATACCTTTTTCTTCTTGTAGTGTTCTGCTGCCGTGATTTTTGTACCGCACTTTTTCTGCCGCACTTTTGCTGCCACACTTTTCCTACAATGATTTTCCTGCCGCACTTTTTCTGTCATGGTTTTTTCTACCACATTTTTTCTACCGCAATTTTCCTGCCACACTTTTTCTACCAAACTTTTCTTGCCACGATTTTCCTTCCTCACTTTTCTTTCCGTGATTTTCTTGTTAAACTTTTTCTACCGCAGTTTTTCTGCCGCGATTTTTCTTCCGTACTTTTTTTTCCCGCAATTTTTCTACCGCACTTTTTCTGCCGCACTTTTCTTGCCGCACTTTTTCTGCCGCACTTTTCTCTATCAATAACACCTACCCAAATAACCTTTCACAAAATAGATATTCAATGATATTCAATAGTTTATTAAATGAGATACCTTTGCCTCTTATTTATACTTTCATGCAGCTTCCTCAAGGGGTTACCTTCTAACCATCTTAAACCACTTTCTTTATTTTAAGGCTAACCCAGTTCTAACCACTTGTCCATGTAGTAATTTCTCCATTAACTTTATTATTTAAATAATTTCTTTTGTATCCACTTTGACTTATAGTACACTCATCATTTCACTTAATTATTTATCTTCTAACCATCTTAAACCACTTTCCTTATTTTAGGGCTAACCCACTTCTAACCACTTGTCCACTTAGTAATTTCTCCATTAACTTTATTATTTAAATAATTTCTTGTGTATTCACTTTGACTTATAGTACACTCATCACTTCACTTTATTATTAAATAATTTCTTCTTTGCAACCACTTTATTCTTCAACTTCACATGACCATAACTCTCTAACTGTGATGAGTTACGTGATGTTACACATACCACCAGAAATGGCATGCGATGTACTATCCATATAGAATAGTATTACATTCAAATATATTAAAACTCATACCATTATATATCAAACAAACTTAGGTCCATTACCTAAACCTTTGTGCTACCGGAATTCGCTACCAGACTTTCTTCAAGGGTTGAAATAAATGACAACCAACCCAAATAATCAACAATATCCCCCTTTAGAATTGATGGAAACGTTCTGATGCAATATTGAAGTCATATCATTCATTGTCCCCCTATGACCATCGCTCCCCCTGGAACCATGCCTTTGTGCTCTTTCTCCAAGCATTTTCCTTTGCATATGATAAATCTCTCCCCTTTTGTCATCAATAGCAAAGGTATCTTTCCATACAGGGCTGCTCCCCATGAATGAAGTCTTCCTGAAATTGATCTCCCAACCTAAACTGTCCTCTTTATGGTGCTTCCTCAAATAAATATAAGACATATAAGATAAGCATTCAAAATCATTCATTTTTTAGTATAAATTACTCTGAGTCTATGGCGAAGATACTCAAAGGATTCTCTTGGAAGCGGTTTTGTAAAGATGTTTTCCACTTGTTCTTTTGTGCCCACATATTCCTCTCTAATGTTCTTCTCTGCAACCTGTTCCTGTAGAAAGTGATACTTTACTAGAATGTGCTTCATCTTGGAGTGCATCACAGGGTTCTTTGAGATATTGATGGTTCTTGTATTATCACAATAGATTTGAATGGGATCATCATACTCAACCTATATATCTATCAAAGTTTGTTTCATCCATAGACCCTGAGTACAACATCTTGCTGCTGCAATATACTATGTTTCAGCTATAGATAAAGATATTGATGATTGTTTCTTGCTTAACCAAGATACTAAACACTCACCAAAGTAGAACTTTGCTCCATTGGTGCTTCGTCAGTCATCAATGCAACCTGCCCAATCTGCATCTGTGTAGGCAATAAGTGATAGATCCTTTCCTTTTGGATACCATAATCCAAACTCTTTTTTTCCTTTGAGATATCTGAAAATACTCTTCACTACTAAGATATGTGATTCCTTTGGTGCTGCTTGAAATCATGACATTTGTCCAACTGCCTGCATTACATCTAGTCTGGATGTTGTCACATATAGTAAGCTACCAATCATTGACCTATATTATTCTGGTCTGTATACATTGAATCATCATCTTTGATGAACTTGCAACTAGTTTGCATATGAATGGTAACTAGTGTTGGATTACTCAGAGGGGGGATGAATCAATAATAGAGCAATATAATTCATTTTACTCATGTAATTCAAGTGTTATATCAATGTAGCATTATCATCCAATATTTGAGGAGTAAATAAACAATGAACAGATGAACAATCATACACATACAAAGTACACCAGTGTTTTTACGTGGAAACCCAAAGCAAGAGAAAACCACAGAATGTTTTTTCTTATATGTCTTGAAGAATTACATTCATTGGAAGCACCAACTTCTTTTGTTTTCCACCTGCAACTGGAAGGAGGCTCCAAACTGCTAGTTTCTCAGTCTACAGCTTGAGGGAAGCTCCAAATCCCCAATTCTCTGGCTACAACCAGAAGGAGGCTACAACCCCCTATGTTCTCCAGCTACAATCAGAAGGTGGCTACAACCACATGTCCTTACCCCGTCCAAGCACCCCGAAGTATAAGTAGAATAATGGAACCACTGTCACACTATAACTGTGAGATATACCACTATACAATTGTATAAAACTGTACCACTGACCTGCGCCCAACCTGTACAACTGCCCTGAAATCAATATGTACATGAACTGAACATGTATTAACAAAATATAACAGATACACACCCTATAGTTCAGCAACCTACGTATGTACACACCCTATCTGTGCAACATCATGCATATGTACACGTTCTGTCTGTTATGCAGACTGTGTATGCCTTCTGAAAACTAGGGTTTTCTTTTTCTGAAAAATTATGACCCTCTGAAACTTCTTTCCAATAGATCTGCAACATGTCACTGTATGCAGAATGTAAATGTACCCTGTGCATGCATCCTCATACATAACCTTTACCCAAAAACTCTATATATCTCTCTAGTCATATGCCATATGAGTGTGTGTAATCATGAACAAGTATAATAACCCTCACATGATCTAGTCATCAAACCCTTTCTGATATTCAACCTCTCAATATATCAACCACTTCACAAATACAAGCTCTCAACCATGTACCACAAAAACCATTAGCCATATGCCAAGAAATACAAGATGTGTTGTTGATTAAGGTTGGTTGTCATTGATGTCAACCCTTAAAGAAAGACTCGTAGCACAAAGGTTTGGGTAATGGACCCAATAGTGTTTGATGTAAATATGACTCCTTATTTTTTTGTCATGGTTGATAAGAAGTAAATATGGATGAACTCCAGAGTGGTCCCCTTATGGTGAAAGCCCTCACAGGAAGATGCTTTGTGGAGTAAGAGAACCCATGCTTAATTGTGGAATAATGAGATGAAGGAAAGTGAATTTGTTAGGAAAAATATCCTAAATGGATAGTTCTTGT
>JASDQU011379175.1:8372-23016 GCA_032191745.1 Picea mariana | reverse complement strand
AGCATGCAGAGGCATTGCAAACATTGCATGCACAAGGTGCACAGAAGCTATAAATACATGGTACAGAGAAGAGATGGGGTGGCTGTCGCGATTGGAGTTTGATGTGGTTGTTGTTGGTAAAGGTGATTCATGTGTGAAGAAGGAGGAGAGTGCAGTAGCTGAATAACACAGAAGATGAACTGTGCAGTGAATGGACATGGTGCACAGAGCATAAAAAGCGGAAGAACAGACAGTGCAAGTGATGTGTGCAGAAAGGCAATGAGGCAGACAGAGCAACAAAATGCAGCAGAAAAGTGATGAGTCTGGTAAGCCATTGTTGAACATCATATCACTGTAATAAGTTTCAGTAGCAAAGATTTATATTTCAAGGTGGTTGGGAGGAGCTAGGGAGGACTGGTGTCCTCAAAGGTTCAAGTGGGTGCTTGAACACAGGGAGTTGGTGCTAGAGAAACCAGGGAGTTGGTGCTTCCTTCTAGTTGGTGCTAGAGAAACCAGGGAGTTGGTGCTTCCTTCTAGTGGGTGTTAGAGAAAACAGAGAGTTGGTGCTCTCAGCAAGTTTCATCTTTCAAAACTGAGGTTGTAGCCTCATTATGAGTTGGTGCTCATATGTATGATACTGTAAAGAATCTAACTATTACTTATCATATAAAGAAAAAGAGGTTTTTACCCTACATGGGTTTCCTCGGGAAATATATGTCTCTGTGTTTCTCATATATGTGAATGATGTTGAAAGTTCCATTGTTTATTTCTCTGCATTATTGTGATCATCATTCAGTGTCTCTACAAAGAGTTTAAAAGAACCATAATTGTTTAAGCACGGTAACAACTGATTCACCCCCCCCCTCTCAGTTGTCCAACAATATTTACCAAAGTTACAGATTGTTAATCTCCTAAAGAGATTTGGGACAACTTCGAAATATTTATGAAGGAGATTCAAAAGTCAAATAAGCAAAGCTTCAAACTTACAGAGGTCAATTCAAACAACTAAATATGAAGGAAGATGATAACATTGTAGCTTACTTTTTATGAGTTGATGAAACATTAAATGCAATCATTGTATTGGGAGAAGAAATCAAAGAATATGTAATTGTTCAAAAGTTACTAAGATCTCTTCCTATGATATTTGACCCTAAGATATTAGCACTAGAAGAAAGAGTAGATCTAAACTCAATAAGAATGAATGAACTACATGGAATCTTCATTGCATATGAAATGAGAACTGAACAGGAAAATCCAGATATAAAAGAAGCAGCCTTCAAAGCATCCAAAAGGTCAAAGAAAAAGGGAAATCAAAAATAAAAAGAACATAGCATCAGTAGTGAAGGCTCATAAGATGATGAAGAAGTGGCCAAGTTTGTCAGAAGATTGAACAAGGGAACCAACGACAGGTATAGAGGTAATCTTGCATTGATTTTTTTTAATTGTGATGGTATTGGTCATTTTGCTAACACATTTTCTCATAAGAAAAAGAGAAATGATGAAGGTTACTCAAATAGAAAACAAACATATAAAGGAAAAAGAACCACAAAGAAAGTTTTCAAGAAAAGCTTATGCACCAAAGAAGACATATCATCATCAGATAAAGATGAAGTTAGTGATAGTGAGACAGAAAGAGTTCTATTCATGGCAGTAGAAGAATCTGATAAACAAGACTCCAAAGAAGAATATGAAGAGGTTGAAGAAGAACATGAAGAGGCCAAAGAAGAATATGAAGAGGCATAAGTTGACTACCAAGAAGAATTGTTGTGTGGCATAGAATTTATCAGAAGAGAAAAGAAGAAAAACAGGAACTACAAGCGAAACTAGACAAGAAAGAAGACACTCGGGAACTTGAACAAATGGTCACAAATTTGAAGGTTCAAATTGAAGAATATAAAAGAATAGAAAAATCACTCAAAGAACAACTAGAAGGAAGAGACAAGATCATTGGAAATTTGGAAGCAGAAATTGTCACATTAAGAAAGGATATTCAAAAGATAATATGCAGAACAGCTCAAAAGTTTTGAATGACATTATCAGAAGTCAAAAACCTCATCATGACAAGTCCGGACTTGGATACAATCAGACAGAAAATGGATCAAGCTCCAAAACAACATAAACATATCCAAAAATCTATATAGAAACAATCAAAAGGGATAGGAAGTTCTACAAAGAAAATTACAGGGACACTCCTCCCCCGAGAAGATTTAGATTTCATAATCAACGACCGACAGAAATAGATAGGCCTCAAGTAGAATAAGGATTCATAAGAGTAGCTCCTTTCAAAAGATATTCAACTCTTAGGTATCAAACTGTCATTTTTGGTTTATGTTATGCATGTAATAATTTTGGACATAAATTTGTGAATTGCAGAGCTAACAACTGGAACAAAAAAAACTTTGAAAGTCATACAGAAAACGGTTATCCAAGAAGGCCTAGTGAAACACAGAGAAGAAGTTACAACAGGTTTGAATCTTTGAGCACCGAATTGGAATGCTACAAATATAAAAACTTTGGACACATGGCCATAGATTGCAGAATGATAGTCCCTCCTACAGAACCACAACAGAGAAACAACAGTCATAGATAGGAACCTCAGAAAAGGACATGGATAAGAAATCAGAATTAGTATAGCAATCAAGAATGCACACTCTCTCTACAAGCTAAGAAGAAGAAACGTGGTTGGTATGTTGACAGTGGCTGTTCAAAACACATGACAGGTGATAGAGACAGGTTTCTTACATTAAGAAAGGAAAGAGATGGATCAATCTCCTTCGGTAATGATGATTCAACTAAAACCATTGGAAAACACATAGTCATAATTGGGAACAAGAATACTAAGGAAGAAAATGTTCTACTAGTAGAAGATATGAAACATAATATTCCAAGTGTGAGTCAAATCTGTGACCAAGGTAATAAAGTTACTTTCGATTCACAAAAGTGCGAGATAACAAAAAAAGGTTCAGGAAAATTGATTGCAACAACTGCGAGAACTTCAAGCAACATATATGTATTAAGTGAAATTGGAAATGAAAAGTGTTTCCTAGGAAAGGAAGATGAAAGTTGGCTATGGCACAAAAGAATGGGTCACATGAATTTTGATAACCTTGTCAAATTCAGAAAAAGGAAAGAAGTTATAGAAATTCCCTATATCACGAAGCCAACCAACACTTTATTCAAGCATTGTCAACAAGGAAAGAAAACAAAGACTAGGTTCAAATCAAAGGAATATTCAATGACAAGACCGCTGGAAATTGTGCATACTGATCTAGTTGGACCAACTACAACAATGGGTTTAAAACGTGATAAATATTTTATGTTATTAGTTGATGATTATAGAAGAATGACTACAGTTTGCTTTCTCATGAATAAATCATAATCTTTTGAAAACTTCAAGGTCTACAAGGAAATGGTTGAAAATGAAATGGATTCAAAAATCAAATGCTTGAGATTGGATAATGGAGGAGAGTTCAATTCAAATGAATTTATTGACTACTGCAGCAGGCATGGAATAAAAAAGCAATTCTTCGTTGCTAGGACATGTCAACAAAATGGAGTTGTTGACAGAAAGAACAGGATAGTATAGGAAATGGGTCGAACAATGCTAATGGATTCCAAATTGATAGATATATTTTGGAAACAGGTAGTGCATACAACAGTTCACATTCAAAATAGAGAAATGCTCAGAAAAAACACTGACAAAACTCCCTACGAGCCATGGAAAGTAAGACCAACAAATGTGAAGCACTTCATAGTTTTTGGAAGCAAATGCTACATCAAAAGAGAAGATGGTAGAATGGGAAAGTTTGACTCTCGTGTGGAAAAATGAGTACTTGTTGGTTACTCAAGTACAAGGAAAGAATACAAGTGTTACAACCTAAGATTGAACAAAGTCGTGGAAAGAATCAACGTAACAATTGATGAAACAGATAGATAAGAATTAATGGAAGAAGAAAATGAATCAATGGAACAACTTTACTAAGAAGAAGAAGAATATGAAAAAGAAGTAGAAGGGGAAAATGAAGAGGATCCGACAGAAGAAGAAGAGAAAGTTCAGCAAGTTCCTCCAAAGACACCTAGTAGATGAGTATAGAAAAATCATCCTTCATATCAAATTATCGGAAAAAAATATGCATAAGTTGAGACTAGAAGAAGAATCTGTTCACCAAAACAAATGCACCTAGCACTCTCATCTACGATTGAACCAACTTGTTTTGAAGAGGCCAACAAGGATGAATTTTGGAATAAGGCCATGGATGAAGAATTGGATCAAATAGAGAAAAATGACATTTGGGAATTGGTTCCAGAACCAAAGGATAAGAATGTGATCGACACAAAGTGGGTATATAGGAATAAATTAAATGAAGATGGAAAGGTTACATGGAACAAAGATAGATTGGTATGTAAAGGATATGCACAGGTTGAAGGAATCGACTTTGAAGAGACATTTTCCCTAGTTGCCAGAATGGAAGAAATTTGATTGCTTTTAGTTTATGCATGCTCCAAAAATATTAAAGTCTATCATATGGGCATAAAAACAGCTTTTTTGAATGGGGAACTTGAAGAAGAAGTCTGTAACGCCCCATATTTTGGCTTTAGGTACTTAGAACTTTGATTTTTCTCATATTAGTAATTCATTTCTTAACAACTATATGGGCTCAGTGAAATTGATATAGACATGTGAGAGGTGTACATCTAGACTTATTTCTGAGTTGCACAATATTATATTTTGTTGTTATATGTTTGTGATGATGATGATTATGTGATTTAGTTAAACATGTAAATTTAAATGTGGAATTTTGGTACATGGATACCAGTTTAAGTTATGTTGTGAATGCATAAGATATGCAAGGCATGATAAAAATAAACATACATTCTTAATTGAACATCAATACAGATATGGATTCTTATATAAAATTATGACGTATATACATGGATATGAATATTGGTGAACTAAGCTGCAGGTTGACAAGTTATGTAATGACCAAATGAATGTAGTGTTGACGTAATTTGGATGTCGTAGACATCCAAAAGATAGTGTATGCTATGAGTTGTACTTATGATTTAATTTATGGTTTCAAATATTGCTATGATCTGTGGTAAGTGTGGTTTTGACAGGATGCACAACTTGCCCAGAGTGGTTATTTTAAGACGTGACTCTAAGAACAGTAGTTGCACAATAGGGCTTGATGTAGGGTGTGGACCCTAGTTCTATAAGGAGGGGTGGAGGTATTTCCCACCGTTTATCCTCTGAAACCTAGAGTCGTGGGAGGGTTGTGTGAAGTCACGCTCCCCTAGACATGTGATGGTGACTGCTAGTTGCCTGTTGGGGAAGCCTGGTCGAGATGTATGACACTTCCACTTACGGGTTCTGTCTGGAGTTAGGTCAATATAGTTGACACTCTAGCTTAGTCTAACAGAGGAAAGGATAGGATGGAAGATGGAAGTAGGTTAGGAATGAAGGATTCTTCGATGTTGGTTGAGAATACTGATTGGAGATTAGAGATGCCACTATTGTTTACTCACTTGGTTCCTACCATGTTTAAAACCCTCTTTGATTTCGTATTGATATTTTAAGTGTGATAATGAGTTATTCATGAACTGGTGTAATTTTGTTCGTTAAGATTATTAAATGATGCATTACTTGATCTGTTGTCCTACATGTCTTGGTGATCATATAGGAACTATGCACTAGAGGCAATGGTTGTTTATCGTTAGTACATACATGAGATGTGTGTCCGCTAGCTATGCACACATACCCTACCTATGTACACTGGTACAATTAATTAATGTATTAATTATTAAAGTAAATTATTAACTATTTAATTGAATGTTGATTGAATATGTAAATTATATTGCATACAAAATATCTAGAAGCATTAAATACCTTCTTGAGTTTGATAGATGGTGGGTATGATGAATTGAATGAGCATGGTGGAGTGTTATGTACATTTTGGGGAAAATTTTCAAATTACATTTATTAGCTAGAAACACTTTCATTTTATTTATTGTTGTTTAATGCAAGTCATTTATGTTTTATTTTTATTTTAATCTTTTCCCAAAAATGTAGATAAGGGAGGTTGATGGATAATAATGAAGGTGGTTGAGGAGACTTGGGGAAGGGTGTATGGAACTTGATAAATAGGGAGGAGAAGTGGTGAGGAAAGGGGGAATGGAGAGGTTTGAGCATGATGAGAGGTTGTGAAATTCTTGGAAGATATAATTCTTGTGATAGTTTTCTTTAAGAATTTGTGCTTTGTTGTTCTTGGAGTCACGGGCACGGAGGGCCAAGAACCTGAAAGATTTATTGGAGCTAGGAAGCTGGCCAGACTCCTAGTTGGTAGGGAGGATTCCGTTGTTTCACTCTGGGCAAGCGAGAAAAGAATGCTTGGAAGCACCCAGGACTAAATTACAACCGATGAGCTTCGACAAGCTAAGGAGAAGGTATTTTTCGGTGGTATTTGGTTATTGATATTTTGTATATACTTTTGTTTTAAGTTATAAATCATAGAGTTAACATGTTACTTATTTCATTATGTTATCTAGATTTATCATTGAGCAAATGTAGAAGAATTGTGTAAATGAAATTCAATGAAATTATGATAAAACAAAGTTGTTATTGTGCATGTATTTAATGAAAGATTAGTTGTTTAACATCTTGAAAAGGTGTTACAAAGTCTACATTGAACAACGAGAAGGATTTTAATTGTCATAGAAAGAAGATTATGTGTGTAAATAAAAGAAGGCCTTGTATGGTCTAAAACAAGCTCCTGGAGCATGGTACTCTAGACTGGATAAATATCTACAACAGGAAGGGTTGAAAAAAGGAATCACATACAAAAACCTCTACATCAAGGTAACTCAAGATAGTATTTTATTAATTGAATTTTATGTTGGTGATATTATTTTTGGAAGTACTGATGATAGGTTAAGCCAAAAATTTTCAAAGGACATGCTGAATGAATTTGAAATTTCATTACTTGGAGAACTATCCTTCTTTCTAGGTCTTCAGATACATAAAAAAAACCAAGGAATTTTTATTTCTCAAACCAAGTATATCATAGAAATGCTAAAGAGGTTAAGAATGGAAGATTGCAAACCAGTTATCACTCCCATGCAAACTAGTTGCAAGTTGAGCAAAGATGATGATTCAAAGTCTACAGATCAGAGGAAATACAAGTCAATGATTGGTAGCCTACAATATATGACAACATCCAGACTAGATGTAATGTAGGCAGTTGGGCAGCTGGTACGATTTCAAGAAACACCAAAGGAATCACATGTATTAGCTGTGAAGAGAATTTTCATATATCTCAAAGGAATAGAAGAGTTTGGATTATGGTATCCAAAAGGAAAGGATCTATCACTTGTTGCCTACACAGATGGAGACTGGGAAAGTTGCATTGATGACTGACAAAGCACAAGTGGAGCAAGGCTCTACTTGGGTGAGTGTTTAGTATCATGGCTAAGCAATAAACAATCATCAACATCTTTATCTACAGCCGAGAAAGAGTATATTGCAGTAGTAGCATGTTGTACACAGGTTCTATGGATAAAACAAAATCTAACATATATACAGGTTGAGTATGATGAGCCCATTCCAATCTATTGTGATAATACAAGCGCCATCAGTATCTCAAAGAACCTGGTGATGCATTCTAAGACAAAACACATTCCAATAAATTATCACTTTCTACGGGAACAGGTTNTGTGGGCACAAAAGAACAAGTGGCAGACATCTTTACAAAACTGCTTCCATAGGAAGCCTTTGAGTATATTCTTTAGAGAGTCAGAGTTATTTCTACTCCAAAATGAATTATTTTGAATTCTTATTGTATATGTATTAGATGTACACGAGGAAGCACCATAAAGAGGATAGTTCAGGTTGGGAGATCAGATGAGTTAGTTAGGGGGAGAAACCCCAGATGGAAATATACATTTTCCATTGATGAGAAAGGGGGAGAGATTTATCAGATGCAGAGGACAGAGGAATGGTTCCAGGGGGAGTGTTGGTCACAAATATGCAGAGGATAGAGGAATGGTTCCAAGGGGAGCATGAGTGACATGATTTCAATATTCCATCAGAGTGCTGCCATCAATGCCAAAGGGGGAGATTGTTGATTAATTGGGTTGGTTGTCATTGATGTCATCCCTTGATGAAAGTTCTTTAGAGAATTCCTGTAGCACATGGTTTGGGTAATGGACCCAAGTTTGTTTGATGGATAATGGTATGAATTTTGATGTATTTGCAGGTAAGACTATTCTAGATGGATAGTACATGTCATGCCATTGTCAGTGGTATGTGGAACATCACATAACTCCTCGCGGTTAGAGAGTTATGGCCATGTGAATTTGGAGGACCCTCATGAGTACTCTAGAAGCCCCAAAAAGTCAAAGTGTTTGCAAAAGAAATTATTTAAGTAATAAATTTGATGGAGAACTCCCTAAAATAAGGAAAGTGGGATGCTACATGAAAGTATAAATAAGAGGAAAGGATCTCTCATTTAATCACACTTGAACACATTGAATATCTTTCGTTTTGTAAGGGTTATTGCAAGTACTCATTGATACATCTAAAGCTATGAAAGTCTGAGGTAGTACGAAGTGTTGAAGGTGAAAGTTTCAAAATTACAACGAATACAAAAAAACCCTAATTTCTGAGGCGTATGTGGGCTGCCAGTTTATTAGGGTGCATACATATGCGGGATGACAGTGTATTAGGGTGCATACATGTGGGTAAAGCCATGGAAACTTGAGAAGATGGAGATGCATAGATTCTAGATTCTGAGATCAAGCTCCCAGGAAGGTCTGCAGTGCTCAGATACATAAGATCTATCCATTAATTCAAAAGGTATATCTTATTTCTATGAATAGTTGGATTTTGATGTATGCATGAAAAATGGTTATAGAGATTTGAGGATTCTCCCTATAGAGACTAGTGGCTGCATGGGATCTTTTGAATAAGTCAGATCTATAGAATTACAGTGTTGGTATATTTATCATTGATACTTCTTGTTAAATTTGAGGCACATCTTGTATTTCTTGGCATATGGCTAAGGGATTTTGTGGTACATGGTTGAGATCTTGTATTTGTTAAGTGGTTGATGTATTGAGAGGATGAATATCAGAAAGGGTTTGATGTCTAGATCATGTGAGGGTTATTATACTTGTTCATGATTACACACATTCATATGGCACATGACTAGAGAGAGATATAGAGTTTTAGGGTAAAGCTTATGTATGAGGATGCATGCAGAGGTTACAGTGACAAGTTGTAGATCTATGTGAAAGAAGTTGCAGAGGTTCAGAAGTTTTCAGAAAAAGAAAACCCTAGTTTTCAGAAGGCATACGCAGGCTGCATAACAGATAGAACGCATACATACGCAGGTTGTTGCACAGATAGGGTGCGTATACATGAAGGTTGCAAAACCATAGGTCGTTTATTTGTTATATTTTGTTGATACCTGTTCAGTTCAGGTATATATTGATTATAGAATAGTTGTACAGGTTGTTTGTAGGTTAGTGGTACATGTTGATACATTTGTACAGTGGTATATGTCACAGTGATAGTGTGACAGTGGTTCCATCATTATACTTCTACTTTAGATAGGTTAGACAGGGAATGGATAGGTGGTTGTAGCCACCTTCCGGTTGTATCCGGAGAACATAGGGGGTTGTAGCCTCTTTCTGGTTGTAGCTAGAGAATTGGGGATTTAGAGCTTCCGTCAGGTTGTAGCCCTAGAAACTAGGGGGTTGGATCCTCCTTCTAGTTGTAGCTGAAAAACAAAGGAAGTTGGTTCTTCCAATGAATGTGATTCTTCAAGACATATAAGAAAAACCATTATGTGTTTTTTTCCCTCTTTGGGTTTCCATGTAAAAACATTGGTGTACTCTATATGTGTATGACTATGCATTTGTTCATTGTTTATTTACTCTGCAAATATTGGATGATAATTCTACATTGATATAACACTTGCATTATATGGTTAAAAAGGATTATATTGCTCTATTACTAATTCACCCCCCCTCTCAGTAATCCAACAATTGGTATCAGACCAGGTTCCTTCAAAAATCAGTTTAAGCACTGAAAGGTAGATCATGGAGATAAAAAACATGTATAAAAATGGAATACCATAGTTTGATGGAAAAAAGTATGCATTTTGGAGCATAAGGATGAAGACATATATACATGCAAAAAGATTTGATATTTTGCAATCAATTGTAAATGGATACACAGCACCAGCAGTTCCTCCGACAAATGACAAAGAAATGAAGCTCGATCAGAATAATTGCAAAGCCACAAATGCACTTATGAATGGTCTTCGAGACCGTATTTACCAAAGTTTCACATTATAAGTTCACTAAATATATCTAGGACAAACTTCGAAATATTTATGAAGGAGATTCAAAAGTCAAAGAAGAAAAGCTTCAATCTTACAGAGATCAGTTCGAACAACTAAAGATGAAGGAAGATGATAACATTGCAGCTTACTTTTTACGAGTAGATGAAAAAGTAAATGAAATCATGGGATTGGGAGAAGAGATCAAATAATATGTAATTGTTCAAAAGGTACTAAGATATCTTCCTATGAGATTTGACCCTAATATATCAACACTAGAAGAAAGAGAAGATCGAAACTCAATAAGCATGGACGAACTACATGGAATCTTCACAGCATATGAAATGAGAACTGAACAGGAAAATCCAGATATAAAATAAGAAGCCTTCAAATCATCCAAAAGGCCAAATAAAAAATATAAATAACATAGCAGCAACAGTGATGTCTCGAAAGATGACGAAGAAGTGACCAACCTTATCAGAAGATTGAACAAGGGAACCAATGACAGGTATAGAGGTAAGATTCCTTTGATTTGTTTTAATTGTGATGGTATTGGTCATTTTGATAAAAAATGACCTCATAAGAAAAAGAGAAATGATGAAGGTTACTCAAATAGAAAACAAACATATAAAGGCAAAAGAACCACCAAGAAAGTTTTCAAGAAAATCTTATGCACCAAATAAGACATCTCATCATCAGATGAAGATGAAGTCAGTGACAATGAGACAGAAAGAGTTCTATTCATGGCAGTAGAAGACTTTGATAAAGAATACTTTGAAGAAGAATATGAAGAGGCCGAAGAATAATATGAAGAGGCCGAAGAATAATATGAAGAGGCGGAAGTTGACTACCGAGAAGAATTGTTGTGCGCCATAGAAATTATCAGAAGAGAAAAGAAGAAAAACAGGAAACTACAAGCTGAACTAGTAAAGAAAGAAGACACTCAGGAGCTAGAACAAATGATCACAAATTGAATGTTCAAATTGAAGAAGATAAAAGAATTGAAGAACCACTAAAACAATAGCTAGAAGGAAGAGACAAGATCATTGGAAATTTGGACGTAGAAATTGTCACATTAAGAAAGGATTTTCAAACGAAAAATATGCAGAATAACTCAAAATTTTTGAATGACATTATCAGCAGTCAAATACCTGATCATGAAAAGTCCATACTTGGATACAATCATACGGAAAATGGATCAATCTCTTTTATAACCCTAAATTGCTCCATAAAAGCATACCTGGCATTTGGCCCTCTTACTTGCTATTTTTTCCAAGCCATCACTGAGTTGCTCTTCCTAAAAACGCATTTTTTGAAGATGTACTCAGGCTGCCCCACTACAGCCCACATATGTACTCAGGCTCCTCCACTACATCTTGTGTACATACTCAGGTTTCTCCACTATATCCCATGTACGTACTCAGTCTGCTCCACTACAGCCTGCATATACCTCCACAAAGTTGAAAAAATTAAAAGGTTGCAAGGAATTCGTTCGGATTACGGACTATTGGGTAGTTTCCCAACTAATCCACCGCCTATAGCCCATCACCCAACCGAATAACCATCCTTTTTTCATATAAAATGAGGTGTTGGTGTATAATTCCTAATCCAATCTTAAGAACAATGAAACTCTATCCGTTACACATCCCCTCCTTGCCCCAAGCAATTGCATCCACCTTGTGAGATTCGCATCAGAATTTCCCATTTTTTCCTTTTTCCTCCATCATAAGCCCATTCCATTTCCAAGAAGAAGGTTGAGAGGAGAAAGATACGTGGAGGTGCAATTGGAGCTTGGTGAAAAGGATCCCAGACCAGGTTCGAGGAGTAGTCGTCGATCTTGTTGTAAGTAAACATTGTGATATCAATAAAAGGAATACTTTTTTTGTCCTAAAATATGATGTCTCAAATATTTATGTTTGATTTATGCTTTATTTTAACATCTAAACCATGATTTATATATGAGATTCATGTTTTTTGTTCCATGTTTATCTGTTTGTGAATGAAGGTAAGCCTTGGGAAGAGGTGTGTAGTCAGCGGAGCTATCGAACGTGAAAGGATCGACATCAGACACGGAGTAAAAGGTAAAGTTACCGGATATTTTCACTTTGTATTTCATGCATGAATGTGGGGTATATTTGGGGTAGTTATAAAAAGTAGGAGACTTTTAGACGGTTAGATCTACCTACATTTTGAACCCTAGTGTAGTCCATAGGGGGTTTTTCCCGCTATAGCAGAACTGGCGAACATACTGGGGAAGCCTCTAGGGTTTTAGGGGATTTTATGGGTGTTTGATTGGTTTCTACCTTTTGAGTTTATTTCTGAGTGTGCTGAGTCTTTAAGGGATTTTGGTCACCTGTCGGTGCCATACCAGTTCTCCCTGCCTTGTTAATCTACCTATTTGTTTTCAGTTTTTGAGAAGTTGCAGAGGTGTATGCGGCCTGTAGTGGGTCTGCACGCGTACATACACGCCTTGCTCTTAGACAACCCACGTACATACACAGGCTGCTGAATTAGTAGTTGTGTGCATGTGTCAAGAAATTTTTCTTTAATAAGAGGCAATCAACCTATTCCCTAATTGAAGTCTGACTTCTTAGGGTTTCTTGATTAAGTACAGTGTCTGTATTTTTACAGTCAAAGCCTGGGTTTGATGTCAGTTTGGTTATGTTTTCAAAGATTTCTTGTGTTTAGTTCGGAAGGGTTTTAGGCAAGTCTTTGAGTTTTGTTGATCAACATGTTTGGTGTCTTCAGTGACTCCCTATGATCCGCAATGGGCTAGAGGTCAATCTTCAGCCTTGTCTTGTTTTTCAGTTTTTCCCCTTTCGCTTGCTTTAAAGAAAAATAAAAAGAATTTGTTTCAAGTTTCTTGTTTGAAGAATTAAAAAAAAAGAAAAAGAAATTAGCATAGTGTTGTGTTTTCTTCACATCCTAAAATCATTTCAAAAGAAAATAAGAAAGATAATCCTTCTTTGCTAGTGTTCTTATATGTTTCAATTTTTCGCAAGAATCTTAACAACATCAGTTGCACTACCACACCCCTTTTGAGTAAATCAAGCCTTAAAAGGAACGCTAATTAAAATTAATTAGACCTTATGTTTGTAGGGTCAATCAACTATTCTAGGCTAGAGCCTTGGATTAGGTTGGAGAGGAAACTCTTCAAGGCTTATAAACAAGCACTGGAGTCAGAGCTAGGGAGTGTAAAAATTCTAGTAAATGTGAAAGTTATCTGGGACCCCCCTCTAACACAGGGGATAAACACGCGGTCGTGTGAGGAAAGGTAGCGGAGATAACACCTCCAAAGATGGACCAAGCTTAGTGGGGAACACATATTAAGGACTTGTCGTGGGATTTTAGTGGTTTCATTTTCCTACAAAGCTTCGTGGAACTCGAATCATTTCAAGATCCTCAGTTGTCTTCTGGACCACTTGATTTTGATACCCTCAATAGGTTTCAAGCTTGTTACCCTCATTGTGGTCCACCCGACTGTCAACTGTACCCTCCTGGTGACTATTTACGAGCTGACAACTTAGTTTCCTTTATTCTAGGGACTTACATAGGTGGCTGCAGGGGTATACTACGGTACCTAGGGCAGACGTCGGGCCGCGCTTTGCAGAGTATACCTAGAGGTTGATTCCGTGTTTGAGTTGCACTTGCACTGATAATTTTCTCTAGTGTTGGTCGGCGTAATTGTTCTTCCTACTAGATAGTGGTCTGCTTGATTTACCTTTAGGAATTTTTAGTGTGTGCTCAGTGCTCCCTATTTTTCCATAGTGAGTTAGTCAATCATTTCTTTGGGTCTCTGACCTAAGGTCGTTGACTGCCCACTCCACTGGTCGTGAGGAATATTTGGTCTTCCACTTAGAAATGTGGAGTCGCCTCTCTATAGGAGTTGTTTTTATAACACTAGTTCCTTGGAGTTAGCGTGTGAGACTTTTATGGACTTGAATGATCCCGCAAGGGGAGAACCCATGCATAAGATCTTGATGGCTAAATTTCTTGACGATACCAACCAAGGAACCCCTTCACAAGGGGGTTCTTTTTCTTTTCCTTTCTTCTGAAACATTGGTGTCCCTTTGATGGCCACTTTGTACATTCCTGGCTTGAATGTGGGACTACTGGTTTGGTTGGGCACCATTACAAATGTACTAAATGCTCTTGACATTTCTTAGTTAAGAACTTTATGTCATGGGAACCATGTTGATGTTCCTTCGTAAACAAATTCTTCTCCTCCTCCTTCTCCCAGATCTGGTGAAAGTACGGTTACTAGTAACCGAAAGTCTAAATGAAATAGAAAGAGGAGGAATAGGAAGAAGAAATCACCAACCTTT
>JASDQU011379174.1:30102-42915 GCA_032191745.1 Picea mariana | reverse complement strand
GTTATATAATTATATTGGATTCCTAGCTCATACATCTACAACCTTTGGCCAAGTGTTTTTGTATTTCCTTTTGAGTGTTACTTATGTCTTTTTGTACTTTGGAGAGGTGTCCATATTGAAATATGATGTTCTATTTGTGCCTATTGTGGCTACCATATCTGGTCCATCTCAGTACTTTGTAAGCATAATAATAGGTATCAACGTGTGCATTGACCACCTTCTCATTTAACATTGTCATGGTCGATTTGGGCAATGTTATCTCTTGGTTTGCGCAGTATGGGAGATTGAGGGATGCATTCAAACAAAACCTGCATGGTCTAAAAACTTCCCCATCACAAGGAACCATATCAACTTGAAAGTGGATATGCATTCATTTAGATATCCTGTTCGATTTTCAATATAAAACTCAATTTTTAAATATATATTTAAAAAAAATAGGTTTAGTGTTTCGATTCCTTGATTTTAAATTTTGAGTTGAGTGTCGCACTTGCATCAATATCTTTTGTCTATTTCGATTGCACCCATGGTTCATGTAACTTTGTGTCCAACAAATGACCAAAAAGATAGGTCAATGGGACTAAGAAGTACAAACAATTATACAAAGTTGCAGGTGTGCCCTAGGCTACTCCAAAAGCATAAAACAAAACAATACATGAAATAAATAGCACATCAAAGAAAGAGAAGAAAGAATGCAAGGGATTTGCTAAATATTCAAAGGGGCAAGATGAGGGAGGAAGAAGCATCTTCTGTGGCATTAATAACTGAGAAGGACCTAATGTACTGTCTAATGATTTCATCTCAAGAGTTGCTATGGATGAGAGGACCTGGTTGGTTGATCCTAGGAGGCATGAGCAGTTTTTCTCCTAAAAGCTGAAGCTGAAGAAAATAATCTTGTGATATCGGTATGGCTGTGATTGGGCTATTGATTTGGTCTATGTCGAGGACATGTACTTCTAACCCTTGTGGGAAAGACTTGATCGACCCTATGGTGAGGTTGTATGTGGTCTCAGTGACTTGATGCTTGCGATGGCGATCACTAAATGATCTCCATATGCATAGCACCTCCAAGCATTGAAATAGGCTAAAAAAACAGGTAATCTATCTAATAGGGCAGGCTTTGGAAGAAACCTGCGGGGTTTGTCACATGAGAGTGATAACTTCATGGATGTAAATAGATAGACATCTCTGGTTCAATATCAAATGAAGGTGGATAGAGATCTCCTTGAATCCCATAAAAGGCAGTGGTATCTCCTCTAATCCCATATTTGTTGGGGTGCCTGAATATGAAATGTTCCTTAGATTTCACCTATTACAAATGGCATAACTAACAAACCCTCCCTCTCGAGGAATCCAATGCTTAGATTCAATTTGGTGCTGGCGAGAGCCTACCCTGAACTATCTAAGTGGGAACTTGAGGCCATGACACCAATGATGTTGAGTATACTAAGGGTGTACAATAAGTCCATCCCTTAGTTGTAGAAAATGCTCAAAGTAGAAGGCCATCCTAGGACCAAGAGCTCGGGAAAGGGGAGATCCAAATAGCTGAATGTATTGTTGATAAATGTTGTTCTAGATTGCCCTGCTGATCTTCTGATGGAGGGGAAGAAGGTGGCGAGGAGCATCCAACGACTAATTGAAGGGGAAGATCCTTGATGCATATGCCAATTGACTGAAGCAATGAGGAGGCTTTAGAGAACCAAATTCGTTGCTGTTTTGAGGAGATAGAAGCAATCTCCATTGAAGAGCAGAGGGGCCAAGTAAGGGTATGTATCAGAAGAATAAATTTCATTGTAAGAGAAGCACTCTCATATCGAATTAGAAATTAAGAATGTTGCAATACCAAATGGAATATTAAATCTAAAGTGGATAATTTGCTTTTTGAACTCATAAAACAAACAAAGAATGAGAAGCAACTAGAAGAACAATTAAAAGAATTCAAAAAAGAAACTGCATGTTTAAATCTGGAACTCTTTCCAGAGGTAATCGAAAAGGGTTAGAAACTTTGCATATAGGAAATATGATAGTAGAAAAGAAATTAATCATCTTTGACATCTAAATGAAGATGGCACAAAACAAAATGATATGTTGTGGAAGAACATAATTGTTTCTAGAAAATGAACGAAGATTCCAAATATTGAAGACTTGAAAGAACCCAAGCAAGAAAAGGTTCTAGACAATATTGAAGACATACACAACAAAAGTAGGTAATTCTGCAATGGCTGTGCTATTTAGACATCCACATTACGATGACAACTAGTTGTCATCACAAATAACTAGCATAACCTTTACAGATTGGACACATAAATAGGGACATAGGTGGAGTCAACAATGATGTAATCATGTTGGAGTGTCTACAAGCTTGTTATTAGGGTTATTCCTAATTCCATACTCCAGTGTGAGCGACATTCTATAAGAGAAGGTTTATGTGTGGAAGAGCTCCATCTTTTGAGCTTTTTGTGTGTAAAATGAGACTTTCATGACCTTTCAAGATTAAGTGGAAACTTAAAGATATATGAGAATCCTTTTAATTTGAATGTGCATGATAACATTTTATGTGTATAGTCATATTTGGTAATGGCCTATTTTTTCGAATTAATTTTTTATTTCACAATTTTAGTTGACATTCTGAATCTCTGTATAGAATGTAGCATTTTATGACTTTTCCTTTTGAAGTTTATTTCTTAATTGATGCTCGAGTGGTAGCTAAAATGTACCTTTCGAGTCAATTGGCTGTTGCTAAATGTAGTTATAGTATTGTGTTTGGTTTCAGTATCAGTCTATTCTTTTTCTTTTATTATCAGAATAGGTTTGATTACTTACACGTTGCTTTTACAGACTTCTTTCATGTCTACAGTGTATTATTACTGGGTCTCTAACTAATAACCATTGGGGTTTTAGAAATATGCAGAGCACTATAACTGTGGCATCGGTACAAAAACCTGAACGCAATCAGGGGAAGCGCTTTAAGAGTCGATGGGAGCCTGTTGTTGAAGAGAAACCAGACAAGGAACAAGGAGCTGAACAAGGAGCTGCTGTAAATCATGGGTTCAGCAAGGAAGGGATGTGGAATCCTTTGAAAGAAGGGCAGGAACAAGGAGTTGCTGGAAATCATGGGTTCAGCAAGGAAAAGGTGTGGAATCCCTTGAAAGAAGGGCAGAGTAAGGTAAATCTCTCTTTTAGTTTAACACCTAAGAATTTGTAGGGATTTGGTTTCAAAACATTGATAAATTTACAAAGCCAAAAGTATGCAATATACATGGTTCTGAATTGGTGTACAATTGTTACGGAGAGTTCATAATGCATGTGATGCAGGTAACTGCAGTAAATGGAGTATGGAACAAGGGCACACAATTACACCTGCAGAAGCCATTTGATTCAAACAAAATGTCTGCAAGGCCAATAAAGAAGTCACGGAAAGGTGATGGCCCAACTGCTGATGGATCTGGGGATAGTCCTAGTGATACTGATGAAGAACCTTGGCGAGGTGGACTTTGTTTTGGTTCTCGAGGATTTACTGAAACACTAGAAGAGAGGAAACGGAGAGAGAGCAGGACTAAACGTTTTGATAAAGAAAGTGGAAGAGGCGCTAAAACTAAAGAGCCTGCAGTTATAGTGAATGGAACTACAAGTGGTGCAACTAAGAGCTATGGACATAGTGGTGGAGGGGCAGTTGAAGACATTGGCTGGGATTCTTTAACTGTCAAAGGAACATGCCAGGAGATAGAGAAGCGCTACCTGCGGCTTACATCTGCTCCTGATTCAAACACTGTAATGGCCTTTTCTTTACTGGTTTCAGATATTATGCTTTTCATTTTTTCAAATTTGAAATTCGTAGTTGAAATTGTTCCTCTTGTCTTATTTAGTGCCAGATGGTGCTTACAGTTCTGTCAATTTATATTTCTACCAGGTATTTATTTTTGTTGTATTCTGTCCTGTACAGGTGAGGCCAGAAGAAGTCTTGCAAGAAGCTTTGGCCATGGTGCAGAATTCACCAAAGACTTACTTATATAAATGTGACCAGTTGAAGTCAATTCGTCAAGATCTTACAGTGCAGCGTATTAGAAATGAATTTACAGTAAAGGTCGGTGTGGATTTTGAGTTGTTAATCTCTGAATGGTAGTTTGTCATACTTGATAAAATTATTATTCTAGAATCTAAAGTAATTATCTGCTTTAGTTTTAGGGTCAATCTTTTTTTGAAATTTGATTATACTATTAGATAAATAGCTTATGAAATCAATGGCATCATCTAATTGTTTGTGTTGCCTGAAAACTAAGTGAACATGGCACACCTATTCTCTAGAGGTTTGTTTCAAAATTCCTAACCTAGTAAGATCCCAATTTTAAGTCAATATTAATATTAGTACTTCCTTTTATAATTGGGAGACAGGAAGTGAACCACAGGATCATCTAAAGCAATTGATCTATTGACCCCTGATTGTGGGGTTACATGAATTGCTATTTTAATTTTCCCTGTGGACGATTCATTCTGTACTAAGTTGTCAAATTATAGTTCATTTGCGAATATTTTCTGCATTGATATTCAGACAACTTGCATTCTAAATGTTGTCTTTGCGGCATGCATTTTACCAATGCTCGGGTTGAACTTTTGTTTCTTGGCAAATATTTTCAACGAAATTTTTGCAGTCATTATTGATCTCTTACTTCCCTTGCATTGTAGTCTTTCTTTGTCATATTGAATGGACTATTCTTGAGAAAAGCTTTCAAGTGGATTTTTTTATGCTTCTTATAGTCCTTGATTTTCTCATCCGGATCGGACACTAATTTTCTTCATCCTTGAAAATTATCAACATTTATTGACGTATAAA
Organism: Picea mariana; assembly: GCA_032191745.1. Lineage (NCBI taxonomy): Eukaryota > Viridiplantae > Streptophyta > Pinopsida > Pinales > Pinaceae > Picea > Picea mariana. The sequence continues at coordinate 38,087 of JASDQU011379174.1, read as the reverse complement.
GCTTCTACTTCTTTCAATGTACAGAAATTGTATCGTATAATATGAATAAATCATTCTTAGGTGCTTCAATCAAATTTATAGTATGAACAAAATCCGATTCTACATTTTCAGCATAAAATATGATTTATTAATTATTTATGCTGGCAATGTCCTACTTTTCAAAACCCTAATGGTTTAGAGATGATTAATAACCACTTTGTAGATGATTTGCTCCTTTATAAGGGTTGAGTGGGATTTGTTTGATGGGGCTCTCACATGCTTGGATACATTTTGATCTACTTTAGGTGCTATGGTTAGTGCTCACAAAATAGATTTTTGGTTAATTGGGTTGGATTCACCACTAGATTGGGTTCTTGCAGCCTGGTCTTATATTTGCTTTGGGGTCATTTTTGGTATTTGGGTAGTCTTTGGAGGAGCAAGTTTATGTTTGGCACCATAAGGATCTCCCCTTTGCAGGGACACTCACTGTTGTTGGTTGTATTTTCTAGGCTTCTCATTATACAATGTCTCTTGTTGGTTCTCTAGTAGGGCCCAATATTGGTGGCTTGAGAAGATTTTGAGGGCATACTTGTGACCCTAGTATGGTGGAGACAGGGGTCTTCCATTGGTTCCATGGGATGTGTGCTATGCCCAAGGATGAGGGGGGCCTTGGTTTGATTGATGTTGCCACCTAGGGCGGTATTCTTATAGCCAAGTGTATGGTGTGGTATCTTGAGGGTTCATTGCCTTGGCAGTTCTTGTTTCGGCATCAAGTGATGTCTACTTAACGTTTAAGTAGAGCTCGAGGGGCCTTCATTTTATGTGATGTTTTCTTGTCGCCCCATTTATTTTAGGTTTTGGGCTCACCTCATTTCTAGGAGCACAGGGTCAGTTTGGAAAATTGTTGCAAGTTTGGTTTGTTGGCATTGGGAGGGCAACAAGGCAGGTTGGGATTTAGCCTGTCGTCCTAATTTGGAGTTGGAGGGTTCAGGGTTCTTGTGCTGGGGAGCTGCCTCACTATTAGGCTTGCAGGTTGATTGATGTTGCCACCTAGGGCAGTATTCTTGTAGCCAAGTGGATGTTGTGGTGTCTTGAGGGTTCATTGCCTTGGAAGGTCTTGTTTCGGCATCAGGTGATGTCTACTTAACGTTTAAGTAGAGCTCGAGGGGCCTTCAGTTTATATGATGTTTTCTCGCCGCCCCATTTATTTTAGGTTTTGGGCTCTCCTCATTTCTCGGAGCACAGGGTCAGTTTGGAAAGTTGTTGCAAGTTTGGTTTGTAGGGCAACAAGGCAGGTTGGGATTTAGCTTGTCGTCCTAATTTGGAGTTGGAGGGTTCAGGGTTCTTGTGCTGCGGAGCTGCCTCACTATTAGGCTTGCAGGTTGAGCAGGAAGGGAATTTTCTTCAGGGGAGATTTGTAGGATTCTGCCTCTTGCTCCTGGAAGGAGTGGCGTTTTCTTGCTCAGGAGTCTGGTCTCCATGCCCCTGACCATCTTTCTCTTATGGTCCACTGCTTCTCCATTTTGACTCCAAATGATTGTACTCTATGCTTAATCAGAGGCATTTGTTATCCCCCGATCCTTAATCCATGTTGGGTGTTCAATGATAAACGATAGATGGGTGTGTAGATTTTACAGTGTTTGGTTGGTTCAATTTTCTTATAAGATGAGAGTTTTTGCTTGGTTAGTACTCTATCAGGGGATTCCATCCAAGGCTTGGTTTGCCAAGAGCGAATTTTCTGATGGCCTTTGTCCTGTTTGCCATCTCTTAGAGACAGTGAAACATATTTTTTGGGAGTATCTAGTTTGCCAAACATTGGCGGAGTTATCTTGAGTATTTAGTGTTGCCTCAAGGCAGGATTCACTGGCATTCTTCATTGTTCTGACATTATCACTCTTTGGTTTGTACTGCGTTCTCTGGGATATGTCATTGCTTGTGGATCTTGACTTTATTTTGGAAAATTAGGTGCAAGTTTGTTTTTGATCAGGAGATTAGCCCTTTGTCTACTCCTTTGTTCTATGTAGAGGGATGAGGTATGCCATCAGCCCTTGGCAAAGGGCGCTCTGTTGATCAAAGATGCCCAATCTATGTATCCAACGGATTATTATGATTTTATTTCAGTTTTAGTAGCTATGAGGAAGAGGTTATGATGTCCATTATATATGCCCTTCCACTTTTTGTACTGCTTTTTGTGAATATTTTTCTGTAAATATAAGACATATTTCTCAAAAAAAATCTACAAAATTTAAGAAAGTGATTCAATTATTAGTGTCGACTTTATCTCAAGATGTTCAACCCTTAGCTTGAGCATTGTTGCAGTCAGAATTAGTTCTTGGTTAGGATGAACAATCTCTAGTCTTTACTCTCCACTGTCTCCACATTCAACTTTGCTAATGCCACCCCTTGAATCCAATGAACAGACTCTGCCAGTTCTAGCAGAGCAATTATCTTTTGGTGGAAACACTAATTCTGATACTTGAAGGAGGCCTTGGTCTTTATTTGTATGTTGAAGTTGAAAATATGTAATATGCATAGTAATTGGATTTGCCTTAGGGCACCCTGCACTTGCATCTGATTCTTCTCAGAATTGGGGAATCTTGGATCCATATCAAATTCTTGGGATTTTTGTGTCTATTGTATCAGATCCGTTTCCTAAAATAGGATCTATTTCTGGTATAAGTGGATTTCCGGTGATAGAATCGTTGCAGATTTCAAATTTAATTCAGTTTTCAACAATAACAATTTGTACTATCAAGATAACCAGCCTCACCACAACCTTAATTGCAGTGTTCTTATGGTGTCACAACATCTACGGGACTGCCTGTGTAACCCTTGATGCCAACTGGAAGTGCTATAGGACATGCACTCCACAAACTCATTATAATTATTAGCAACTTTGGCAGTTTTTTCAGTCACTTCATTACTAACACTCTTTGACTTGTTAGCTTGGATATGCATAGGTCAAATTATGAGCACTCCTGAAGTTTAGTCAAACACGGTAAATCCATTAGACAGACCAGGCAGGATAAACATTCTTCGTTCTTGCTGCTGTTTTTCATTGCCTGGGAGGGTTGACCATTTAGAGACTAGAATTCATGAGGACTACATATGCTACTTTAGTATTTACTATTTACTGTTGATGAATCTCATTCCCCAATATGAATATGAAAGCTAAACAACTGATATGTTTTAATTTGGATTTCATTTCTTTTTTTTCAATATAATATTTAATTTTTAAATATATATTAAAAAATTAGGGTTAGGGTTTCAATTCCCTGATTCCTAATTTTCGGAGGAGTGCCACACCCACACTAGATTCTTTTGCCAATTCCGATCACACCCACAGTTCGTTTAACTTTGATATTATCTTCTATCCATCCACCTTTCAACTTTGAGGATGTATGTAGTAGTTACTTGTATTAAGAGCTTTGACGGTGAAACTAAATTTTAGAGAGGGGGGTGGCAAGGTAGTTATATTGTAAGTTGATATTGGTGTGAAGGTTGATAGGGGACAGTTGACCATCAGGTTAACCTAGTCTTTCATGTTGATCAATAGGTTGACTAAATATGTGTATACTTCTTTAATCTTCTATTGGATGGATGTATGTTCTATTGAGATCTTAGTTTACATCTTATGCCAGCAGCCAGAGTGAACATCCCCAGATGCTTTTTGTCCCTTATGTAGGTCGATGTCTGATTTTATCCTGTGTACTGTGGTAAGGATCACTCCTGGCTCACATGCATCCTAATTAAGAGAGACATATATCTTCTTTTGATCACATCAAGACTGTAACTTGTAACTACATATCCAAATTGCTTGGATATTCTCCCGCTGTCATTCTTTCTGGATATCTAACATGCTAGGAAAAATAAAGAATTGATAATAAGAAAGAAGTTAAAATTTGGGGATGTTAGGTAGTAAGTTGATATTGGCGAGAAGCCTGATTGGGGTCATCTAAGTTGACCATCAGGTTAACCTAGCCTTTCATGTTGACCCATAGGTTGACTAAGGGAGTGGTGTACTCAGCTTAAATGTGTGCATACTTCTTTAATCTTTTATGTGATGGATGTATGTTCTATTGAGATCTTAGTTTACATCTTATGCTAGAGTGAACATCACCAGATGCTTTTGGCCCCTTATGTAGGTTGATGTCTGATTTTATCCTGTGTATCATGGTAAGGATCACTGCTGGCTCACATGCGTCCTAATTAAGAGGGACATATATCTTTCTTTGATCACATTAAGTCTTTAACATGTAATTACATATCCAATTTGCTTGGATATTCTCCTGCTGTTGTTCTCTCTGGATATCTAACATGTTTGGAAATATAAAAAGTTGATAATAAGAAAGAAGTTTAAGGTGACCTATCTCTTTTCCAGGGCAATCTCGTTCAAGTTAGGGATCTCAAGCAGAAATACAATGGTTTCTTTATTGGGTCTTTGATTGGGGGATGCTTCCTGCACCTTAGGTCAAGGGTACTCACCTATAAGCTGATTCATTGTCATTTTTTGTTTGCACTACCATCTCAGCCATACAATGATTTCTTTTCCACAATTTTGATATTAAATCCTTTCTTCTGTTTTGACAATGAACATGTTTAAAATCTGGGGATCTCTTCTCCTTCAGAATCTTTATGAATCTCTAGGAGATCAACTATCAATGTGTAGATTTATTAATCTCTAAGAGATCAACTATGAATGTGTAGATTTATGAATCTCTAGGAGATCAACTATCAATGTGTAGAAATCCTTTCTTCTGTTTTGACAATGAACATGTTTAAAATCTGGGGATCTCTTCTCCTTCACAATCTTTATGAATCTCTAGGAGATCAACTATCAATGTGTAGAAATATTCTTGTATGCAGCTTATTCAAATTCAGTAGCACCCAGTTGCTCTTTCACCTGCTGACAACTTGCTCTTTTTAAAGTTTAAATCAATAAAACCTGATTCCATTGTTACCTATTTATTTTCTTAAGGAACCATTTTTTTAACATGACCTTCAACCTTCTATATCAAGTGCCACTAAGGACACAAGATTTAGCTTCTCCTTATTGATCATCTATGTCTTTGTCATTGAATCAAAGTAATGAGATCTTGAAATAAATAACGCTTCAAGTTTTGAAAATTACCTTCTACATATTGTTGCAGGTCTATGAAACCCATGCACGATTAGCTCTGGAGGCTGGAGACATGCCAGAATACAACCAGGTATGAATGCATCATGTAGTTTTGACCGGTTGCCTTTGTATCTTGTTTTTCTTTGTATTTGATGGACATCTTTTTACTTGTTAATTTTTGTGAGGACATTAGTGCCTTGTTTCAAACAATGTCCACATTGTTGGCAACTATGTTTATACAGGTTTAGTGTGTCTATCCCATATCCATTCTGATTCAATCTGCTACCTCCTTCAAAGCCATCCTAAAAAAGTTTTATCTACACTAATTTTCTGTCCTAATGCCTCTAGGATTAGCTCTAGGATTATTTTGAGAGTTATGGCCTCTCTTCCTATAGTTATTTTTTGCCTGTCTCAATGTTTTAGTTAAGACAACTGAGTCAGTGTGGTGATATAATTTGAACTTGTTAGCTCAGCAGAAGTCCTGTTCTCGGCACATTTTTGATAGTCTTTTATATATCAAAGAGCATATGTGAAAGATGGGAAAATGACTAAAATCTGCACTATCAGGCCTAAGAGTTAAATTAGATTTGGGATGTATTATTTTCCCTTTTTAATTAACATCTACACTGTTGTGTTACAGTGTCAGTCACAGATTCAAGGGCTATATGCTGAAGGCATTGAGGGCTGTCGTCACGAATTTGCAGCCTACAAGTTATTATACAGTTGTCTGAACCCAGGCAACAGTAGTCATCTTTTGTCTTCAATGGCAAGGTATGTATGTTACGACTGGGATTCAGTAGTCAAAGATGGTTTTCTTGATGAAACACAATTTTACTTTAAGCTTATTTTCCTAAACTAGAATTTCTTGGTTTTTTGTATCACAAAACTTTGATATGCTTCCCATTCATTCTCTGTTTTTGGTAGCTTGGTTTAACTTTGACCAGTCTGTTTTTGGTAGCTTGGTTTAATCTTGACCACTCATGTCTGCATTGATCTAAAGGTATCACTGTTCTGTGAGCGTTGTTGTCTTAAGCTTGTGTTTTGTTACTCTGTTTTCTTCACTTTACTAATCATGTTTATTCTTGGTTCTAATGCATGCATTGTGTTCAAGTAATAATATAGCATTGTGTTCTGGCAAGACAATCATCTTTTAGATTGAAAATTCTTTAGGTTTACAAACAAAACAGATGTGAGGCAGAATTGCTAGTAGTAGAATGTATTGATGTTTAATGGCTGCTATATTAATGGGAGTCTTCTATGGCCTAGATCTGAGACATTTCATCTTTAGAACACAAGCAATCATCAGTTTAATTTCAAATAACTCACTGCCATTTACCATGAATGATTTTAATACTGCACCTTATAAGGACATTTCTATAGAATGATGCAATGTTGCAATATTTGGAAGACATTGCATGTAAAAGGAAAACCTAAAGTGCATGGGTCCCTAAGGTGTAGTTTGAGTGGTGAAGTGTGTGAGCCCAAATTTTGGTGTGACGTCATCTAGTGACTTTTATCTATGGTGGAGCTCGACAGGAAGTAATCCAATTGAGAAGATGTCTTCCTTCAAAATTGCTTCTTCTCGGGCTTAAAAATGAAGATGGATTTCATTATTTGCCTTTTATTCTGCCACCACAGAATATGCAGAAGTGAATTACATAGGATGCCCTATGTGGGGGCAGGGTGATCTCCTGCCAACGTCCTCTACGTCCTTGTTCTTGTCATTGGTGTTTATTATGAATTCATTATAAATGGTTACATGAAAACATGTTGGCATCTAATGACTTATCTGTGGTGGAGCTTTGATAGGAAACGTGCTTCAGGCCCCTCCAAAATTTCTTCATCTTCTTGGGATTCTAAAAAATGAGGATGGAATTCATGCTTTGCCTTTTATTCTACCATCACAACTTCCATAGTAGTGAATTCCATAGGATGCCCTATGTTGGGGCAGGATCTCCTGCCAATCTCCTCTCCATTCTTGTCCTTATAGTTATCATTAGTGTTTCTTGTGAATTTATGATCCATGGTTTTACATGAAAACGATTTGGAACAAACACTTCGTATCCTCATAAAGCTCAATGTTGGTGCTTTTACAGTGCTGTAGTCTCTGATTCTGATGCAGATTAGGATTTAATTTTTTCTGTGCCTTTGTTTGTGATATGATCAACTTTCTTTGGTACAGGATTTCTTGTTCATCCTTTCCTCTGACACAAGATTGTCCTCTGCTTCATTATCCAGTGTTTTATCTATTCGAGTGACCACTCTGTCTTGTTATTTTGTTATTTGTTCTAACTTCTTTTACTAGTTTAGGTTCTTGTTTTTGCTTGATGTATGTTAACTGTGGAGTGTGGACTTTAATATAATTTCTTTCTTTCTTCTTCCATCTAATGCAATCACTGGCTATCAATATTTTCCTCTTACTCTGAGCATTCTTCTAACATCAACACTGTCCACTCCGTCTTCACCAAATCATGTGGAGTGTGATCTTTCCTCATACACGAGGTTCCAGTGTAGTTGTGTAGACTGGAGCCTTTTGGGTATGTAAGAATTGAACTACTACAGAAACTTGCTGGGCCATTGACATGGCTTTTGATTGTGCTATGCTTTGGTTGGCCATTTTAAACTGGAACCAAGGGGGCCATAATGTGGATTTTCTATTTGAGCCTCCTCATCCAGATGAATATTGATTCCTGAACCCCCCAATTGTTTGCAATTAATGCATATTTTGTTCACATTTCAAAACCAATTGAAGAAACAAAAGATAAGTGAAGACACGTTTTATGATTTTGAACATGAACATATACATATTGTAACTGAAGTCCTTAGTCACCGCATTCGTGTTCGTATTCGAATTCGAAACTGATGAAATTCGGAAAAAATTCGCCTC
>JASDQU011379174.1:0-18558 GCA_032191745.1 Picea mariana | reverse complement strand
GTAGTAGTACATAGTTACTACAATGCCATCCAATAGATCTCAATAGTGTCGATCCATAGCAGTACACAACTGCTATCCAGCGGTATACGACCACTCCTAGTAGTGCACAACTACTATCTAGTGACATACAATCACTACCAGTGGAACACATCCACCACAATAGTACATATCTACTGTCTAGAGACACATAGTCTCCACTGCAATCAACTAATAGCTACACAAGCTATCATGATGCAGTAACAGTCTCCTGGCATCAAAATATATCATCGTTTGCATCATCTCTCGAGGCCATACTCCATCTGAGTAATCGGGCATGATGCTAAATAAGTCATGTGCTAGGCCCAACGCACTCAACAGAGTGTCTCGCATAGGTCACTCACTCAACAGAGTGATACACGAACCATTCTTCTAATCCAGACATGCATCCTAGAATGACTGTCCCAACAGATGCTGAATGTCCTCAATGGCTACAAGAACCATCCTCTCCACTGTATCATCTCTAAGTCGTACTAGCATGATGCGAATGCATCATATCTAAGTTGTACTGGCATGATGTGGAGTACCATCTACATCATCTCTAAGCCGTACTAGAATGATGCGAATTTATCATATATAAGCCATACTTGCATGATGTAGATCAATGCCTCTGCATCATCTCTAAGCTGTATGATCATCTCTAAGCTGTACTAGCATGATGCTCTGCATCATATCTAAGTTGTACTAGCATGATTATATCTAGCATGATGTGAGTTACCTGCATCATCTCTAAGCTGTACTAGCATGATGCTTTGCATCATATCTAAGTTGTACTAGCATGATCATATCTAGCATGATGCGACTCAGGCATAAGCATCATCTCTAAGTTGTACTAGCATGATGCCAATGCATCATATCTAAGCTATACTAGCACGATGCATCTCAGGACATCTGTATCATATCAAAGCTGTACTAGCATGATGCTGAAGCATCATATCTAAGCTGTACTAGCATGATACACATCAACAATCTGTCAGCCTAGACCATTCTCCACAGGGAGAATGTTTGTCCATCAACACTCCCTCCCAATCGAGGAAGTCATCTCCTCCCTTTCAACCAAGGGAGCAATCTCCACGAGTCCCAGCTTGTCCCTCTAGTATGCAAACTTTATCTTGGACAGAGGCTTCGTCAAAATATCAGTTGTTTGCTCATCGGTGGAGATGTACTGGAGAATCACTTCTCCCTTCTAGACTTTATCACGGATAAGGTAGTACTTGATCTCAATGTGCTTCGACCTGTCATGGAACATGAGGTTCTCTAAAAGCTTCACACAACTTTGATTATCACAATATATCACAGTCGAATCCAACACATGATCAAATATTCCAGAAACCAGCTTACGGAGCCATATTGCTTCTGTACAAGCATCACAAGTTGCAATATATTATGCTTCTGCAATGCTGAGTGCTTGCTAGCCCATGATATCATAGCATATCCCAAATTGAAACATACACCATAAGTACTCTTTTTGTCATCTGCACTCCCTACCCAATCTGAATCCGTAAATCCATGCAACGGTATATCACTGTTTGAGGCATATCTCAAACCATAGTTTAGCGTCCCACAAAGATATCTCAAAATATGCTTTGCAACTCTCCAATGCTCATGTCTAGGTTCCACCTGGAATTGGCTCAACGTGTTCATAGCAAAGCAAATGTCCGGTCGGGTAATCCAAATACATTAATGAGCCAATCAACCGCCGGTACATGGACAAGTCTACTGGATCAGAGTTAGTGTCTCTCAACTTCGTCATATTTGTCACCATGGGAATTGCCATGGATTTGCAATCCATCATCCCAAACTTTTGAAGGATCTTTACAACATACTTCCCTTGCCCTAGGAAGATTTCACCACGCTTCTGCCATACTTCTAGTCCCAAATAATAATGCATGAGACCAAGATCCTTCATATCGAATTTAGAGGCTAGCTCCTTCTTACACTGAATAATGAGAGGCTTTGCACATGTCATAAACAAATCATCAACATATAGTAGTAGGATCACAGGTGCATTGTTCACAACCTTGTAATAAAGGTTTGGATCAACATAGCTCTTGGAAAATCCAAGTCTCGTCAAGTAACTGTCCATACAAGGCCTTCTTTAATTTGCATACATGGGTATCTCTCGGGTGTACCTCAAAACCTTAAGGTTGCTCTATGTATACTAGCCACAAATCTTGCCTTGTATTTATCGATACTCCCATTTACTGCATGCTTTATCTTGTAAACTCATTTATAGACTTTCCTTCAGGTTTAGGTATGATTTTCCATTCATCATTTTTCATGATGGATTGATATTCTTCCATCATAGCTTCCTTCCATTCTTTCTTCTTAACTGACAGCCAAAGATCCTCAAGTGTTCAACACTTGGCTTCTTTCTGGAGAAAGCTTCTTCTGGAGTCATGTTCTTCAATATATGATGACGACTTCTATTCTGAACATATACGGTTGTCATAACCGCTTCTCCCCATAGAAACATGGATAGATTCTGGTCATTCATCATTGCCTTGATAGATTCTTCAATGGATTGGTTCTTTCTTTTTGCTACACCATTCCGTTGAGGATTGTAGGGAGTAGTGGCTCCCTCCTAATCCCGACCTTTCTGTAGAATGTCTTGAAGTCATCTGAGGTGTACTCTCCTGCTTAGTGAGGGGGTTGACATTGGTCCACACACATATGAGTGAACGATGTCCAAAACTTCTTTTGCTTACCACACTTTCTTTAGAATTGGTACTTGGTTAGATCACCTGCCTCACCACTTGATCGAGTCATCTGCTCCATGTTTGCAACTGTCATTGTAGCTCCTACTTAGAGCTATCTCCTGTGACCTGCTCGGAACAAGAACAACAAGAGAAAAAGTATTTCCATTAACATTTTCATAAGAACATATCTATGGCAACAAGGATCATAGAATTACCAAGGTGAACTGCCCGAGAACAAGAAATATCTCCTAGAGGAGATGTTGGTTCATCAAACAAGTGCAATAAGCATCAATAGTACTTGCATGCAACCAAGTATATCTAGCAGTAATAGGACCTTTCAAAGATCGTTGTCATGATTGTAGTGTTTACTTGTACTATGACAACTATCAAACTTGATATGTGCAAATTGAAACTTAACAATTTGATTAATCAAACCTGGAACCTGGAGCCTCAACTGCTTGTTCCTATGAATGTACTGAATCCAAGATCACTACTTGGACAAGGTCTCTTGTACATTCCCTGTAAAACATACTTGTGCTTTTGCTAGATGATATAACATGAAAAGCATATTCAAGTGCATACCTTTGAAATTTGCATCATCGTTCAACTTGTCTTCTAATTTGAAACTAGACACCATCTTGACAAGAAGAGGTTAGAAACTTAATCAAAGAGGTTCAATGATTAGAACAAGCTAGAAACTCTTGAAATTTCAACTTTGACCATAAATTCAATTTTGACCAAAATTCAACCTTTGACTTTGACTTTAACCAATCAAACTTTGACTTTGACTAGTCATACTTTGACTTTGATCCAAAAACTCAAACTTGATGTTTTTGCTGGTTGAGGGCACCAGAGGCTGCCCTAGGATAGGGCACACTAGAATATCCATAAATTAAGTCCAACGCTTCACTTAAGGTGCCCAAAGAGTTGGATTAGTGTTTGCTGCAGCTGCAAAATCAGAAACCCAAGTTGCAACTGCAACTGGTGCCACAMCGAGCTTAACAAAGAATGCCACTTTACCTTCCGRCGGTTAGACTGTCCTGAAGGTGGTGTGCGCCCATAACCTGTTAAAATATTTGATGTGCTCGTTTTACCATAGACAATATCACAATATTGTCACCCAACCATAGGCATGTAGCCACCCCCGAGCACCATAACCTTTGCTAGATAGAATGATTYCGGAAGCAACACTAGAACCAATAGATAACCAAGAGAGCACATCTTTCTCCAAAGATAGCTCACCAGACAGAARGTCCCAAAGCCACAAAACAAGAACAATACTCAGTTGTAGTTGCACTTACCAAGAATACCACCAAGAATATCATAATACCACCAAGAATGTCACCAAGAATACCACCAAGAGATACTAGAAGGTAGGGCGCACGTCTTAGGCTAGATGGCGCTAGAGAGAGAGACCAAGAAACACTCCAGAGCATGCACCTTCTTATCTTGCAGCTGCAGCTCCAAACTTGCGCTATCCTTGACTGAGAGAGTGAGTGAAGTGAGTGTGTACAAATGAGCTAGATCATCTCTTATTTATAGTGGTTCTTGTCACTTGTTTGGGCCGACTTGTCCTTTTAGAAGCTAATACTTTAATATTAATTCTTTTATTGAGCTGACTTGTCTTCTAGGGTTTCTACACATCTATTTAGGGTTTCTCTAGCTTCTAGAATATTCTAATCTAGTCAGAGGTTACACATGGAGGTTGATACCTCTTGCAACTACCATAATATCAACACCGAACATCTCATAAAATCTGAGCAATCTCTCCTCTTCCTCCCTGCAGTAGGAAGTATAATCTTGGTGGGCGGAGCTTCCTGCTCTTCATCCTGCTCCATTATTTGAGTACTAGTCCCTGTACCTGTACTTGTCCCTGTGACCTGTACCTGTGACTCTTGTTCTTGTTTTGGAGCTACCAACTCCTGATCCCCTGCTGTTGCTGGAACATCATAAGACTTCTTGAAAGCCTTCTCCTCCTCGAATCTGACATGCCTTCTGACCACTGTCTTCTTTAATGCCGGAACATAGATCTGATATGGTTTCAAAGTTTCACTATAGCCAATGAAGATCCCCTTCTCAGTTATGGAATCGGTTTTTGTCCTCTTATCAGAGGGCACATGACAATAGACTAGGCAATCGAAGATCCTGAAGTGACCAACTTTTGGCTTCTTCCCTTAGGAGTCAATCTCTCTAATACCTTTTGTGTACTCCCGTTCTGTATGTATACTGCTGTACTGCATGCCTCTGCCCATAAGAACTTGGGAAGATCCTGATCATACAACATCGCTCTAGCAGCACCAATAATGGCCCTGTTCTTTCGTTCCGCTACCCCATTCTGCTGAGGGTTATAGGGAACTATCAATTCCTTCTTGATCCCTGCCTTAGCACATAACTCCTTGTAGGCTTTCCCTGTGTACTCACCTCCATTGTTTGACCTGAGAACCTTTATCTTCCTTCCTGTCGCATTCTCCACAAGAGCCTTAAACTCTTGGAAGCGACTGAAGACCTCATCTTTGGCCCTCATGAAGTAGATTCAAGTTTTCTTGGAGAAATCATCCATGAATATGACAAAATACTCACACCCTGTCAAGGATGCTGGAGACATAGGCCCGCATACATCTGAGTGCACTAAATCCAATACGCTCATCGATCTACTGTCACTACTTGGAAAAGTTGTTTTAGCATACTTTCTCAAGGCACACCCTTTACACATGTCACTGTGCTCGATGCTCAACTTTGGAAGGCCAATCACTATCTCCTTGAGGATGTTAAGTGCCCCATGGTGTAAGTGCGACATCCTTCTATGCCATAATTCTCCCATATCCTTAGTGCTGCTGATCAACACCTGAAGTGACTCAAACAGCAACCTGTGTAACTTGCGTGACCTGATCCCTATCATCTTGGCCTGCTTCGACCCCCTGGGCTGAATATACAGTTTGTTTCCTCTAAAAGACACATCATACCCTTTGTCTTGAAGCGCCAAAACTGATATCAGATTCTTGGTCATCCCTGGTATGGACAACACATTTGTAAAGCTAAATGTTTTGCTTGACTCTGTTTGAAAGGTAACAGTCCCTTGTCCCACTGGAGTACATTTGGACTTATTCCCCATTTGTATATCAAAAGTCATCTCCTCTTTGAAACTGGAGAAGTATTTTCTAACTCCTGTCATATGATATGACGCACCACTATCAATATACCACACCCTTGTGTCTCGCGTGCCTGAGCTAGAGAGGCAAGCGATGAGTGAGAAATCCTCATCAAACCTAGAAGAAAATTTATCAATGTCCGCTGAAGCTGTTGTCTGAGTCTTCTTCTTATCCTTCTTTTTGTTGGGACATTGACTGACATTATGTGACAAGCAATGCACTTGAATTTGCTCATGTCGCGTTTCTTCTAATTTTTGGAGGTCTGCCCACTACCTGAGCCTTTCTTGGATTTTGCTTTGCCCTTTCCTGCAAGAGCAATGTTCTATCTTCCTCACCCTTCTGATGACTGTTGCTATCACCGAGAGATGCTAACCTCAATTCTTCTTGCACGAAGTTGTCCCACAATCGATCCCAGTCTGGAGCGTGTTCCCGGGCAACAACGCTTCTCAGAAAGACATCCCATGACTTGGAGAAGCCATTCAAGGCTATCCTCACAAGTTTAGTGCCATCCACACTCTCTCCAACAGCTGCCAACTCATCCTTGACTTGTCTAAGTCTGGTGAGGTAGGAAGACACACTTTCCCTCTTACCCATCTTGGTATTTCTGAGTTTTTCCTTCAAAACCATTTTTCTATTCAGGTTTGAATTCTGGTACAGTTTAATGATGGCTTCCCACGTCTTCCTAGTTGTATCCAATCCTGAAAGGTGAGGGACTATGTGGTCCTTGACCCCTTCTAGAATGATACGCCTTGGCTTGGCATCATTCTTTTTGTGAGCTTCTGCTTGCTGTGCGTCAAACTGGAACATCAATAGTTTTCTCTGCAAGCAATATATGCTCCTTTCAAATGTCAAAGTTAGATGCCCCATCTAACCTGTCCTCAAATCTGATACCTAAAATAGACATTTTTGCAGAACGCTTCTGTCACAACCTCCTAGATCTGAAGAATAACTGCTGGCTGAAATTTCCTGTGTAAACCCTCAGTTTCCTTCTCTGAGGCAAAACTCTGATACCATGTTATTTTTCCTTAAAACTCAGCAAACTTAATTTCTGTTTCAATAGATTTTTATACCCAGATCTGAAGAGCGACAACAAATTCTAAATCTGATCTATAACAAAAATATAATTGAGTTATAATAACATTGCAAAGCACAATGGAATTAATAGAAACTAAACACAATAAAATAGACACCAAAGATACCCTGGAAACCTGAACTCCGAGGAAAACCAGCAAACAAGGGTTTTATTATTTTGCTTCAGCAGATCCAGAAATGAATACAATGATGCCATACCTGGCAGACTCCTCTATACAGAAATCTGAAATGAATCTGGGCAGATCTGAGCCTATGGTTCTGATTTATGGCCTCCCTGGCTGAGTCTCGGCCTCCCTTTCCTCACGGCTCTGCTGTTCTGTGTGCTCACGGCCCCCACACCAAGGCTTGGTCTGGGCTGTAAGGGCTACGGCCTAGCCCTTTCCTCCTCACGGCTGCTACAGCCACCAAGACCCGACCTCCCTTTCCTCCTCATGCGGCCTCTACAGAAAAAGCGGCCCACTCGGCCCTAAGACAAAGGGACTCAGCCCTAAGACAAAGGGACTTGGCCCTCTTCTTCACCCTGCCACTCGGATCTGATGGAGATGAAGACTGTGCCACCCTTCCTATCTCCCTCACTGCTCCTGCACACTTTCGATCTGCAGCAAAACACTCTTGGTGTCACTCACCAACTGTATGATCTCCTCGAGTCAACCCCTTTGTTTATAAATCTCCAGTTGAGTGATTGGATGGTGGAGATTAAATCCCCAACATGACAAATCAATGGCTATGATCTAATCTGAAACTAAGTTTGACTTTCCGGATAAGATCAAAGAAGCTTCTAACAAGTGGTTAACTAATAATAATTAATAATCAACATTTCCTAAGTTAGACTTAAGAAATATTTAAATTATCACGAATTAAATTAATTAAACCCATTTCCCTAAGTTAGACTTAGGAAAAATTTAAATGACTTGGAGATAGATTAGTCTGTGTCCTTGGCTTGCATGACACCTTGCCTAAGTTAAGACACTTGTCCTCGTTACAATATTTCAACATTTAGCCTTGACGGAAATTATACCAAATGATTGAGGAATTAAAAGGTGAGCTGCATAAATAATTAGAAATTGTATTGAATTCCAAGATCAACCAATATTTGTTTAAGTTGGTAGTAGAAATTGTATTGAATTCCAAGATCACTTCTATGCCAAATTGTACTTATTTGCTTCTCCATATTGGTGTTAATTGTTGTCCATAAAAAAGTACTAATTGCTGTAACTTGCACCAATTGAGGTTGTAGTTACTTGAAAGGGCACAAACATTTTATCTGGGCCTTTTGAAAAAGCTCATCATCTTTTCATTGATAAATATTCTCATTTGACAAAAGTTGTGTGGTCTTCACACTGAGGAAATTCACTTTAACTAAGTCATATCTTTGTTTGCTCTTGAGCGGGGAGCCACGCCAGCTCACATTCCCCTTCTAGCTGTAACATTAACATTAATTAAGCTTCTCTCGTCTTAAAGTTGATGTAACATTATAACATCATTTTCTATGGTCCTTTCTAGTGACTTATAATCAGCAAGTCAAATACCCATAAATACAAATGGAAATGGATATCTTGGCATGATGCATTAAGTAAGCTCAGTATTTGGTTGTGGTCAATTAACTGCACCACTTTATCTGAGAGTCTAAGATTGTGATAGTAATGGAGTTAATAATAATTTCTTGGCAGTTTAGAAAGTTCTGATCCTTGAATTTTTATATATATATATATAAGTACCTGCCTTTACTACTTCTGCTACCTCTGCCCTTGCATAAGATGGTGATGGGTAAACTGCAGGCTATGCCGCCTACGCTATTTGTCAACTGGTGTACCCATCCTTGCTTATGGGTAAACTGGATCTTGCTATCGATCACGAAGGTCTGCTTATGGCTCTGTATCTACCTTTGTCCTAGGTGCTTATTCGACTGGATAAGCTGCAGGATCAACGACTGGATCAATGGCTTAAACTACTGCTTCTTCAATGCTTCTCCTGCGACTGCCTTAGCTGCAGGGCCTGGTTGGCAACCATTGGATCTCTATCTCGATCTTTAGCTACCATCTCTGCTGTTGGTGGATTTGCTGCATCTGGTAGGGGTTTGGATCTGAAAGGTATGCATGAGGCTTTGTAGGTGGCGACACAAGGTGATGGCTTGAAACTTATGAATCACCTCGTGTCGCCACCTACAAAGCCTTATGCATACCTTTCAGATCCAAACCCCTACCAGATGCAGCAAATCCACCAACAGCAGAGATGGTAGCTAAAGATCGTGATAGAGATCCAATGGTTGCCAACCGAGCCCTGCAGCTAAGGCAGTTGCAGGAGAAGCATTGAAGAAGCAGTAGTTTAAGCCATTGATCCAGTCGTTGATCCTGCAGCTTATCCAGTCGAATAAGAGCCATAGGCAAACCTTCGTGATCGATAGCGAGATCCAGTTTACCAATAAGCAAGGACAGGTACACCAGTTGATCCAATAGCGTAGGCGGCATAGCCTGCGGTTTACCCATCACCATCTTATGCAAGGGCGGAGGTAGCAGAAGTAGCAAAGGCAGGTACTAATATATATATAATTCAAGGATCAGAACTTTCTAAACTGCCAAGAAATTATTATTAACTCCATTACTATCACAATCTTAGACTCTCAGATAAAGTGGTGCAGTAAATCGACCACAATCATATATATATATATATATATATATATATATATATATATATATATATATAATTCTAGGGATCTAAAGGTGGGTATTTTAATGTTCTTATTCATTACCTTTTTCAGGTTGTCAAAAGATGCCAAAAAGGATGAGGCTGTAAAGCATGCATTGGCAGTTAGAGMAGCTGTTTCTTTGGGGAATTATACTGCATTTTTTCGCTTATACAGAGTGGCTTCAAACTTAAGTGCTTGTCTGATGGGTATGCATCTGAAAAGTATTCTTTAGATTTCGAATTGAATTAATTTATCCCTCTTCTCTGGTCAGMTTATAGTTGTGATGTTGTTTTCAACATGTTACATTCTGACTTTTTAATGTTAATTGTAGACCTTTATGTGGAGAAAATGCGCTTTGAAGCTGTCAGATGCATAGCCCGTTCTTATCGCCCAGCAGTACCAGTTGCTTTTATTGCTCAAATATTAGGTTTTATGGATAATTCTTCATTTAAAACCTGTAATGAATTTGATGGGTTTGCTGAATGTGAAGAATGGCTGAGAGCACATGGTGCTATTCTGATCACAGACAAGAGTACTGGAGAACTGCAGCTCAATGCTAAGGTGATTTGGTCTGGTTTGATTAGGGACTTCAATAAGTTTGAAATCATAGAAAAATGTTATTTTTTACTCAATATAATTGTTAAATAGCTGTTTGTCTGTAATGCAGGATAGTGCACCTTGTCTTTTTATGCCTGAACCTGAAGATGCTGTTCCACATGGTGATGCCTATCTTGCTGTAAATGATTTTTTTGCGCGGGCATAATTTCCATGTATTTTTATGGTAACATCTTATTTTTTAAGCATGGGCTAAACGAATGATCTAATTAATCTGTAACTGTATGGCTTTTCGCTGCTAGTTGTAACATTGTCATAAGAGGCTCTCAGCTCTCCTTTCCAGGGTTTCCTGGGTGAACGAATGTGGGCTATTCTTGCCCTTTTCTGTACCTCCGAGTCCTCAATGAAATGATCTATTTAACTGTCAAATGAAAAGTGAAGGTGAAAGCATGTAGCAATAGCTGGCTTCGAACAATAAATTCAGCTCTTTGGAAAATTTTCCAAAAATGCAATTGAGTTCAAGTTTATGATATTTTATCATGTTACTGAATTGAACTTACCATCTTGGATTTAGCTGTATACCATGACAAAAACTGCAGGAAATCTGGCATTGGAAGCATGCTCAAATTGCCCTAGAATATGGAAAATCATCAAAGAAATCAAAGGCAACAGCATGCAATATTCTGGTACTTCAATAGAGATTTTTAGAAGGTTTCTGTACCTTAAAGGGCAAGCTCTCCTTTATAGGTATCGTCAGCTCTTGCAAAGGTTCATTCAGAAAAACTCTAGAAATGTTAAAGAGGTCTAATAGGAGTTTTCTTGTATTTCTGCCTTATTAACAATTAATTCTTGCTCCACAACTATCGAAGTTCTTGAATTTACTCAAAATGCCAGGGTTTTGGGGAGGTTTCCTGTATAGGAAAAGGTCCATGTCATTAAGTATGTCTGAAGTTTGAACTGTATATATTTCTCATGGGCTTCTTATAGGCATTCTGTCAGGAAGGTGTGTGTGTTCTTGCATTTCTTCGAACTCTTTTATTACAAGATTAAGAGATTTGGTTCCCATTTATGATAACTGTTTGCTATATAAGTAATCCAATAGAATTTATTGGCAGGAGCAATGTATTAGCACAGGCATTATATTTTTATCAATCTCTGAATCATTTGAGCAAAGCAATTCAGTGCATGATTGTATACCGATCTTGAAGAGAGTATTGTTTAATTCAATGCTCTGTTTCTAGTATTGTAATATTCTTTACATGCCATTTGTGATTCTATAACATATCGGAAAGCCAGGGCAGGCATAGTGAACATCTTCCTTAAATGCTTTCCTGGACAAATGTAGATGTACTGCACTCTTCTAATTAGAAAAGAGGTTCAAACTAGTCTTCTGCTAAATAACGATGCCCCTTAAGAATTTTATTACAAAAGAYAAATTGGCATTGGGTATGCTCATTGGAGCTATTAAAAGATTGTTAAAAATGATTTTAGCTTACCAGTCGCTGTGGCAAACAAACCTGTTTGACAACTATAAGAATATCCAATTTARGTAGGATAGAATAAAGTAATCCATTTATGATGAAATAATAATATATTGGGTAAATATATAAGAATATGAATAGTATGATTTATAAATGAGAAATGAGAGCTGTATATATACTCACGCAGGGGTGCCCTTTGATAAGAGACATGACCTTTCATCAAGGTGTCTCTTCATAACATATTTAGTTATTGAGTATTAATTATTATTATTTAATCATTATCTATTTATATCTATTTATATGTATATTTGTGTTCATAACAGTTGCTTTAACAGAATGCGAAGAAAGACTTGGAGGCATAGGTTTAATATCAAAGTTTGTCTATTTTAAAATATCCCCTGGTTATCTTGACAGATTTTGCTAAACATGGGTGTTTGCTTAATCATTTCAAAAATTGGTATTACATTTGCAGTCACCTGGTGGAAATCGGAAGAGGTTGGTATCTTTAACAACGGGATGACAGAAGTTTAAGCAGTGGAAGATATTGCTCATCTCAAGAGCAACATGTGAATGTAAGTTACTCGGGTTTCATTGGAGACAACTTTTATTGGAAGGATTTGTTACCATCTAATTAGTACCTCACTGCTGTATTTCTTGATGTAGGTAATGCAAAGGGGCCAATAAAAGTCTCTGTCAATTTGTATGTGTTTTCTATGGGAGTATAAATTCTTTAAAATGTAATAGCAAAAAAAACATTACATAAAATTTGTTGAAGGATGTAGGTAGAATATAATGGCTTATATATATATATATATATATATATATATATATATATATATATATATATATATATTTGAAGGTAACCATTACATTGTGCTCCTAAAAGAATGGAGCTGCAATCAAACCCAGAGAGCATGAAGTTACAAAATGAGAAAGCTCATCATCAAAATTTTCCAAAGAAAATGAGATGGAAAGTGGACTATATATATATTGAAGGTAACCATTACATTGTGCTCCTAAAAGAATGGAGCTGCAATCAAACCTAGAGAGCATGAAGTTACAAAATGAGAAAGCTCATCCTCAAAATCTCCCAAAGAAAATGAGATGGAAAGTGGACTTTGCATTTCATGAATTTGTATTTCGTCTTACAAAAGAGCTAGTATCTTGTTTAAGAAACTGATTTCCTAGGAAGATACAATGAAAGCACATTTAAGATCTAAGATAACAAACCTTGCAAAGAATAACCAAATTTCTCTAATGAAAATTGCAATCTCATCGGTTTGTTGTGCTTGACCTTCCTCTCTTGGGCTTCTTTTCTTGTCTTCCTTTATTGAGGTACAAGGTGGAGCTAAGTCTCTATTTAAGAATCCCAACATACGTGGGAGTTCTTGGGTCAGTGTTTGGCTCCTCTTGAGCCTAGGGTGTCTTCCTCTTCTTGATTTGCTTCCTCTTTTATTTTTTTCTCATCTTTCTCAATGACACTTGTTATGTTGACTCCACATCTTCCATTGGCTCTTCTTGAGCTTCATCTTCATTGAGGACCTCAAATCGATTAGTTGAGACTTGAGAAGAAGGTGATTTAGCTTTTAAATTTCAATGGAGCATGTTGTAGAGGTTTTTTGCTTGTGATCATTTGCATGACACCAATGATCAATGTTCAATTGCATAGCTTATAAAAGCGCTTTTGATAAATCCACTTTTGTACCTATTCTTGTATAGGTGTATTGCTAAGCTTTTGGCATTGCTCTGTCTTGAAATTTCCTTGTACTATTGCCAATACGTTGAAAGGTTGGTGGACCTAGTGGCATTGCTCTGGGAATATCCTCTTTCAGGGTTGAAATCGATCCTTAAATGATTTCAATAAAGAAGCCCCTTGGCCCTAAGAAGTACATTCTACTTCAAAATATTAAGCCTTCGAGAGATTTCAATTGGAAAAGATGAAAAACTCAACATTGTATGGAATATTTTTGCATTGATGCCAAAGAAAATGATTTGGAGGAGTTAAGTTGAAACATGTTGATTTGATCATTCTAGCTACTTGCACCAATATGTTGGAGTTAGTTACTATTGAACTTGATAGATGAATAAGTAGGAGTGGAAGGAGAGAGGAAAACCCAAAACCCATCTCCCATATCCAAAACCAAAATCTCAGTTTATTTTAGATCTAAAATTTAAAAACAATTGGGGAAAAAGGAAGGAAAACACAAATCCCCTCTCCAAAATCCAAATCTCATTCCCTCTTCCAAAACTCAAGTCCCATCTCTAAACCCCAAATCCCATTTTGTTTTAAATGCGCAAATTTCCAAAAAACAATTGGGGGAAAATGAAAAAAAAAAACATACCTATGAATCCAAGAGATATGGTGATGCTTCACAAATATCCTTGGATTTCTCCTCTTGAGTGCCCCCACAAATCCCTTTCATCTTTAAGAAGCTTCGCCCCAAACCCTCATATGTGAAAATAAAATGAGTGAAATCCCCATTTTTCAACTATGTGAAAATAAAATGAATGAAACCCCCATTTTTCAACTTACATGGGAAATGTATAACAAGTTTGATTCAAATATAGTTTTATGTTTTTTTTTACCTTTTGCTTCACCTTAGAATCATAAATGCGTCATCTGTTATGACACTATTAGTAAAAATAATGCGTCGGTAGTGCCATTTATTAACATCTTATATCCATTATTTTGTGTCATCACAACACTGTTTAAGCATCATATAAAACGATTCTAATACAAATGACACATCACACTTATGTTGTCGTGCACCATCTAAACATCACTATAAATGATATGCTTTCATTAAATTGATGACACTACAAAATTAATCAATACTATAATAATTTAATAAATGATACGCTTTCATTAAATTGATGACACTACAAAATTAATCAATACTATAATAATTTAATAGTTATTAAAAATTAATAATAATAATTATAATTGTTTTATTAGTTATTTTAATTATAATTTAGTGGTATTAAATTGATGACACTACAAAATTAATCAATACTATAATAATAATAATAATAATAATAATAATAATTGTTTTTATAGTTAATTTAATTTTAATTTAGTGGTGGAAAGTGCTTGGGGAGTCATCATTGACTCTGAGGGAAGCTAATAAGTAAAATATGTTTGGGGTTGGGCTACCATGAATAATGATGTTGAGGCATTAGCCCTATACAAATGTCTCTTGCTTCTTAAATCCAAAAGGATTAGTGTGACGATAGTTGTAGAGACTTTGTGTTCACTCTAAGAGCAATTATAAATAAATATATGCCTAAGAGACCAAACTATTTATGCTCCAACTACTTGGAAAGTAATTCTAGGATGAAATGACTGCTAGTTATGAAGAAGTGGCATTTCACTATTACACTCCTTTGCTTACCTGTGCAAATTATAATTAGGTGCATGGAATTGCAATACAATGAGAAATGTAGGTCAATAGCGAGGAACATACATTTTGTTGTGTCTCTTCCTTGTTTTGGTTCTTGATGCTTTGATTGCTTAATARAATGCTCAGTGTTGTTTTATGAGAGTAGGGAAAGTTTATWAAATGAGTGAGCTTGATGCTATGAAAAAATCCCTCTTAGGACCATCTGATGCATGGAATATCATTGTAAAGGTATCGATGAGTAATTCAATGATGTCAAGTCAGAGATGTAATTTGTGATTTTYTGAGCTACTTATTCATTTTCCAAAATCCTTGCTAGGTAGCTTCTTGAACCATACTCTTGAAATTGGTTTGGAGACTTGTGACAACTTTGAGTTAGTCGTCTGATCTCAGGATAGGGAAAATCATATTTCTTTGGAAATGTATYGAGGTAATATACAATCTAGAAAGCTTACCTATGTGAAATTTTATACAAAAGATGTGATATAYCATGTCATTGCTACGAGAATGTGACTAATATTAGTGAAATATGTTATGAATTTGATCTYGACTTAGGACGAAAAACAATTATTCATGAGTCAGATCACAAAGAAACTTAAATGCTTGCATCCATTCTTGGTTTTAATGCAATGAATCCCAAGTTTTCTTCACATAGTTAGAAACATGTTGCGGCATATGTTGTTTAAAATCCACCCATATTTCGCAAGAGAGAGTTCTTAAAGAATTTCGCATTGAAATCCCTACTTGGAGTTACAAATGCATGACCATCCTCCCCCCCTTATTCTATTCTTCCTAAAAAATTTGAGTTGTGGAAGCTCAAGATGGAGGACCTTCTTGTAGACAGAAAAATGGATCATTGTGGTCCATGGATCATGGTACACATCCTACTAATGCATAAACTACTAGTACACAAACTAATGGTACACAATCTACTGGTACACAAACTACTGGTACTCAATCTATTGGTATGTCAAAAGAAGATTGGGAGAAGCTAGATAGAAGAGCAATGAGTATGATTCGAATCTAACTGGAAGATTCAGTGTTACTATTGAATGTGTTAGGAGAATATACATCCAAGGAATTGTGGGAAAAGTTGGGGAATTTGTATCAGTCAAAGTCTTTGGTAAACAAGTTGTTTCTTAGAAAGTTGTATCATCTTAGGATGGAGATTATATGATGGAGCATCTAAATTTCTTCAATACTCTTGTAAGTCAACTTGGATTTGTTAATATTATGCTTACAGAAGGATATAAGTGTATTACTTTGTTATGTTTTTTTCCAAACTTCTGGGATAATCTGGTTGTAACAATTGGAAGTACCACTCAATCTACATTGAAGTATGAGGATGTAGTTCCATGTTATCAGAAGAGATGAGGTAGAAAAGCATGCATAGTCATAACACATATGCTTTATTTGTAAGAGGTCGTCCCAAATATATAGATACAAATAAGTCTTTGGGGAGGGGGGGACTAAATCTAAAGGTAGATATAAATCCCTAGGAAAATCTTTGAGGAAATGCTTGAAATGTGGTAAAACTGGGAATTATAAGAAAAATTGTAGGTCTAAGAAAGTTGATAAAGCAAAGGGATCTGATGATATCTCTTCCACAGAGGCAAAAACCTCCACAGAATAAGGAGGTGATGTTTATCTAGCATCTACAGGTACACATGCAGATCGCAAGGTATGGTTGATCGACTTAAGTGCATCATTTCATATGACTCCTCATAGGGAGTGGTTAAGTGAATATGAAAAGTATGATGGTGGTGATGTCTTTCTAGGAGATTACTCGATAGCCAAAGCTGAAAGATGGAAGGATTATAACTCTCCCTGGAGCTCTGCACATTCTCGATTTAGCCAGGAGCCTAATATTTATAAGTCAGTTGGATGATGTAGGTGTGGATACTTTATTTGGAAAGGGTACTTGCAAGATGGTTAGAGGAGCAATGGTGTTGATGAGGGGAGTTCGATGTGGAACTCTGTACAAGTTGTTGGGAAGAGTTTATACTGGTGGGTGTAACATTTATGTTGTCCCTGAACAAATAAATAAAGAAGACAAGATTCATACTGTCCCTAGAAATAATACCATGCTATGGCATCAAAGACTGGGACATATTGGAGAAAAGGACCTTCGAACACTACACGATAAAGGTATGGTTGAAGGTATGTCTAATTTCACTCTGTGATGTGTTGAAGGTATGTCTAATTGCACAAGAGAAAAGAGGATCTTAGAGTTGATACTGTTGATTAAGGTTGGTTGTCATTGATGTCAACCCTTGAAGAAAGACCCGTAGCACAAAGGTTTGGGTAATGGACCCAATATTTTTTGATGTAAATATGACTTATTATTGTTTTGTCATTCTTGATAAGAAGTAAATATGGATGAACTCCAAAGTGGTCTCCTTATGGTGAAAGCCCTCACGGGAAGACTCTTTGTGGAGTAAGAGAACCTATGCTTAATTGTGGCATAATGAGATGAAGGAAAGTGAATTTATCAGGGAAAATATCCTAGATGGATAGTGCTTGTCATGTCATTTCCGGTGGTATGTGGAACGTCACATAATTCCTCATGGTTAGAAAGTTATGGCTATGAGAAGTTGGAGACCCCAGGTTTGGGTAATGGACCCAAGTTTGTTTGATAGATAATGGTATGAGTTATGATATATTTTTAGATAATACTATTCTATATGGATAGTACATGTCATGCCATTTCTGGTGGTATGTAGAACGTCACATAACTCCTCACGGTTTGAGAGTTATGGCCTTACGAAGTTGGAGGACCCTCATATGTCATCTAGAAGCTCCAAAAGGTCAAAGTAATAAAAATGGTTTAAAAGATTTTAAAAGGTAAATAATAAAGTGAAGTGATGAGTGTATTATAATTCAAAGTGAATACAAAACAAATTATTTCAATAATAAATTTAATGGAGAAATTAGAAATCGACCCAACCCTAAAATAAGGAAAGTGGGTCAAGTGACCTCGAAGATGTTTTTAAGGAAGCTACTTGGAGAGTATAAATAAGAGGCAATGCTCTCTCATTTGAATCACACTTGAGCATATTGAATATCTATATGTGTCTGAGGTAACCAAGGATATCTAAACCGGAATTCTGAGTGAAGGTGAAGAAAAGAAGGCCGAAATGCAAGGAAGGATAAATCCTTTTGATGGTGCTTTCTAAGGTATGTTATTTACATGTCATCTCACCATTTTCGTTATAACTTTTTTTTCTATAATGATTCAGACTGTGAAATTTCTATGCAAGTGAGAAAACATATCCAAGTATCTGTGGTAAAAATTTTAGCTTATGGGTCGTTGTATTTTGGGAGTTACACTCCGTGGAAAATAGGGTTTGTGGCTAGTCTTGAAACTAGTCAAAATCAGGTGTTTCGGGTAAAAACGTCATAACTTATTCATAACAGATCCAAATTTAGTGAGACCAAATGTGTTGGTTAGGGGACAGTCTG
>JASDQU011379173.1:0-10366 GCA_032191745.1 Picea mariana | reverse complement strand
CACCTAAAAATTTAATTAAGTAGATTATTGTGCCTCGGCTTATTCATTGCTAGATGGATTTAGTATTTTAGTTCTCTTGTTCCATGAAATTTTATGTTACATGTGTTGGTTTATTAGAATTCCTTTTCTCCTGGATGATTGTTGATGATGTCATTTAGCTTAGTCAATTTGGACTTGATTGTGTAGGGTGGGATGTAGACACCTCCTTGTTCCTTAGAACAATTGCCATCCCTGAGACCTTAAATGGTCAAAATCGATGGGAACCTAGGCTTGAGAATTGCTTATGTCTCCTAGAGTTCGTAACCTTGCAGGGTAGGATGGGCGGGTAGTCATTTTATAATCTTTATCTGATGAGTGTTGTCTTAATTTTCTCCAAGCTTGATGTGCTAATCTGCTATGCCTTTTATGTTTATGCGTTGCTATCCTTCGTTGGTGAATTGATTGCGTTGTTATTTATATCACTGATGAGTAGCAGGTGATGTTTTTAATTTGTGTCGTCATTCATTTATGATGATGGTTGATTATATGTTGTTACTAAATTGTGTATATGTCGATTGCGACGTGATTGATTATGATGATGTGTCGAGATTAATTCATTCATTATGATTTCGTCGAGTTGTGTTGCTATGACTTTATTGTTGAAATTATTTTCCTAATTCCTTAAAAAAAAAATTACCTATTGTACATCATTTTTTTGTCGTAATGGTCGGGGCCATTACATATGGTATTAGAGAGGGTTGGAACCACAACCTGGGATCATTACATTTTCCACTAAATATACACTTGACTATAAATTGTTGCTAATTAAACTGATTTGCATTCATGTAGGTAATCATGGTTATAGGGCGTCATGGAGGCAGATGACAAGGTGCTAGGGGAGGAGGCATGACACCTCCAGTAGCATCCATGCCATAGGGTTCTAACCCCAAAGGAGAGGAACAAGTCATCGAATAAGAACAAATAGTTGTGGGGGATGTGGTTGGGTTTATGAGGTCCTTCTAAAGGATGTCAGAGGCCCTGATTAGCCATCTAGATAGATATGCATCTAGGGCACTGGTACCCCCTGAACATCCACCATGCTCCCTAGTCGGTACTGGTAGTATTCACCAATAACTCGAGAAAGTCAAGTTTCTCAAGTTCTTAGGTGCCATGGATGACACAGCCACTAAGGTATGGTTGGAGAATATGGTGATGTGCTTTGCATTTTGTGACTATACCTCCAACATGAAGGTCTGCATGGTATTCTTTCAGCTAAAGAGGAGCACTATGATATGGCAGAAGACGCTCCTGTGACAAATGAACATGGTCGTCGAAGACATGTCATGGGAATTGTTCGAGGATTTTTTCGAAGATAGGTATCTGTCGGAGGAATTCATTGAGCGTCAACTCAATGAGTTCAATGCCTTGTGACATGGAGATCATACGGTTCGAATCGTTTCATGGATATTCTTTGGTATGCTCTACATATGAACACCAAGAAGCTTAAGGTCAACAAGTTTGTATTTTTCCTTAATGTCAGCATTTGTGCGAAAGTGAGGATTTTAACGCCTCAAACGTTGAAAAATGTTATCCAAAAGGCCCTCATAGCTGAGGAGGAGCTCATCAGCGAGGATCAGAGTAGGACTTCGGTGAGACCGATGGGATAGGCAACATCTGGTGCACAACAACATTAGACACCATATAAACATCCACTAGGGTATCAAGGAACTCAGAGAGGATCCACATTCACAACATCACGATGACCGATGCCTTAGCAGCAGACTCCCTACAGAGGACCACAGCACCAAAAATAACATCAACCATAGTAGCAGCAGTTTAGGTCTGATCAACAGAACAAACGAGGGTTAGAGGCTAGTGGGCCATCAGCTTCTACTTCAAGGACCAGGAGTAATGGACCAAAGACCAGATGTTGAACATGTGGAGACCCACATTACCAGTGTGATTGTCTGGTTGAGAGGGCCAGAGAAGCCAGGACAGTCGGACCCCTACAGTAGGAGATTTGTGCAAGGCCCATCGGATTCATGTAGCAGTGAATAACTGCCAGGCCGAGCACCAGTCTATTGTGCTCGAGACGTTAGTTACCATTGTTGACTAGAATTTTATTATTTTGATAGATCCAAGTGCTACAAAGAGTTTTATTTATGGTGCAGTGCTAAAAATAATTAAGGTAAAAGTAGTCGAACAGGATGTGTTTAGCTACGTAGAAATGGTTTCGGGAGCCAAACAGAAGGTTGGAGGAAATATTAAAGGTTGTATTCTTAACCTGGGATAATTTTTCATGAAGTCCAACCTGTATGTCATGATCTTAGGATCTTATGACGTCATGATCAGTGTGGACTGGTTCGAATTGCATGAAGCGATACTTAATTGTAAGATGAAATGGTTGAGCTTGATTGATAATGAGGGAAAAAGACGTGTGATTGTAGGTAGGAACCAGGGAGTTTCCCTAAGGTTCATATCTTCCCTACATCTATGGAATAGCATGCACAATGGATGCAAGCTATATCTGATCCTTGCATTGAACTAAAAGGGTGTGGCAGAAGGACTAGAAAACCTTTCGGTAGTACGAGAATTTGCAGATGTAGTTCCAGAGCAGTTACCATGGTTACCGCCTGAGAGGGAATTGGAATTTACCATCAACCTAAAAATTGTTATTGAACTGATAGCAAGAATGCCTTCTCAAATGTTGACCCATGAGTTACAGGAGTTGAAAATGCAACTAAAGGAGTTCTTGGAATTAGGACTTATATGTTCAAGTGTGTCACTGTGGGGTGTGCTTGTTATTTTCATACTGAAGAAGGATGTGTCGTGGAGGCTCTGCATTGACTATCATCAAATGAAAAAGGAAACGATCAAGAACCAGTATCTGTTGCCAAGAATAGATGATCTGTTTGATCAAATGAAAGGCACAACGATGTTTTTAAAGATCGGCTTGAGATCAGGGTATCACCAGTTATGGTTTAAGGAGGAAGAAATTCCTAAGACCACTTTCAAGATGAGGTTTGGACATTAAAAGTTTACATTTTTACCATTTGGACTTACAAACACCCTAGGGGTATTCATGATCTTGATGAATGGGGTGTTCGATGAATACTTGGACAATTTTGTTCAAGTATTCATTGACGATATTTTGATTTTGATATATTCTGGGACAATGGAAGAACATCATGAACATTTAGTCTTGGTGCTACAATGTCTACATGAGAACAAATTGTTTGGGAAACTATCTAAATTATCTTTTCATCAATCTAAGATTCATTATTTAGGGAATGTTATTTTCAGCAAAGGTATCATTATGGATCCAATGAAGGTGTTATCACTCCAAGAAACTCCTTAGGGTTGTAGACTAAGGCTGCTTGGTAACTTAAGAAATTATGAATAATCAAAGTGTTTGGAATAATGGGATAACCGAGAAGGCTTTATAAAAGGACAACTTATTATGCATCTAAATAAACCAGTGCTTTTAGAGACCAAATATCAGTTACAGTAATGAAATAAGGTGTGAAGAATACTATTCAAGATAACTAGGTACACAGACATGTAGGGTCATACAAGATAGCAGAGAATCATTTAATTCACATTCATGAGCTACACAAAAAGATGACAGTTCTCAATAGCTAAGCTGAACTGAATCATATTACAGATTGGTGAACATATGAGCAATACTGACATTGGTAACAAAAGAGGATTGTGATTCATATAACATAAAAGAGTCAAAGTACATAGCCAAAAAGTATCCAGGATTGAACTCGCTCATCTATCTTAATTATGTAGCTTTATAGCTTTACATCACAGTTATCAGATCCTAAAACAATGGATCTGATTTTCTAAAAACAGAAAGCAAACTGTTACAAGAAACTAGGAGTAGATCCTCAAAATGAGGTCAATCCCTATCTGATAATCCTCTAAATGTGGTTGAAAATTTGATGATGAATAGCTTAGCCTTGCAAGGATCTTTGGTTTGATATCCTAAAGATGAAATTCGATTTGGATGATGTGTCTTCTAACCCTTGATATTCTGCCTTTAAAAAAAATGCCAAATGTAGTTGAAAAACCTCTTTTTGACCTTATCCCTCAAAACTAGCCTATAGATTTGACTTTGATAATTCATTACCTGCTTATTCAAAGAGGTTTCATTCCATTCCAACTCAAAAATTTCCAATCTGAGAAAAATTTTGATGAATCTGGTCATACAGGATTTTCGGTGGTTAACTGTATGAAATTTTAAGCTTCTTATCCACCGAAATCACTGCGTTACAGAGGTTAATGAGAATGCTCAGGATTTCCTAAACCACTGAAAAGAAGAAGTTTTTCAAAAATCAAAAATTCAAAATTTTCGATTACCTGTATGGTTGCATATGGTTTCAAGGCTTCTTGGATGAAGTTCCCTTCTCCTTGACAAGGCTTGTGACTTCCTCTTGATGAATACCAGCCTGTATTTCTTCTTCTATGGAGGTGGCAACTTGGGCTAGGGTTTCCAACTTTGTATGCTCCTGAGCTGGAGGTTGGGGTTCTTTTATTTTTAATCTCAGAAGTCTTAGCTGCGTGTACAGCTTCATGTTCTCCCTTATCAATACCCTGTTCCTGTCTTTGATCTTGTCATGTTTTTCCTTGACAGTTTTATTAATGTTATGAAGTTATTCATTTCTTTCTTTCAGATCTGTATTTTTATTTTTAATAACCCTTATTAAAACTTCCATTTCGTAGATTTGTTGCAGAAGTTTCCACACTTTCTGAGTCCTGGAAGCTTTGGGTTTTCTCGAAGAAGCTCCTACTGATGATTGATTTTGTTCCTATGGAGGAGTAGGAGTAGGTAGGTTTGGGTATTCCTCAGCAGTTGTATCAGTTTGTTGCTCTCCTTGTGCCTCATTTTTCTCTGGTTCATGTTCAGAATCTGAATATGAAAGGTTTAAAGGATTATCCTCCATGGCCAAACCTTCAGCCTTCTCTCCTACCTCAAACTGTAATTTTTTCTTTGTTTTGTTCTTCTTGGCCGAGGAAGATTCTGCTTGTTGTTTCAAGGGTGAAATAGCCCTTCATTTCCTTTGAATACTCTTTGGAGTAATAGCCTTCCTTGTGGCAGTCTTCCTGCCCTTGTCCTCTTGTGGTTTGTTAGTCTGGAATTCATTCCTGAAGAGAAAGTAATTCCATGCAACCTACTTCTTCTTCAGAGACTCCTTAATAATAAGAGTGATGAGTCCTTGATGGGACAACCTGCTTGCCACCTTAGTTGGCTTAGCCTTAACCTATATTGCCATTTTGGTGAGAGCCTTATGCAGATAAAAAGGAAGATTTATAGGTGCTCGGCATGTGAAATGGTTTAAAAGCTTGAAGTGATAAAACATCACTCTGTTATATCTCCCTTCGCATGTTATGTAATCAAATATTGCTTTCAACAATGACTGCCACTTTGGTTCCAAGTAAGACATTGGAATATCCTTTTTCCAAATCAAATCTTTGTGTACAGGCAACAGGTATGACCTAAATTCAATGTTTGAAGGTATGATAGAATTGAACCAACAGTCTCCTGACCTAGGTAAACCTTTGTATTTGACAATTGCATCTTCATCCACCACGAATTCCTCTTTTCCTACTATAGTCGTCCTCCCATTGTATGAAATGGCAAATGATTCACAAACTTGCTGATGGAATTCTGTCAGTTTTTCACAGTAAGCATAAACACCAACTTGCTTGAAGAATTTGTCCACCTCAGGGTGAGCCTCGAGTTACCAAACCCCATCGAGTTCATTCCTTAGGGCTGGTCCAGATTTTGACATTATGGCAAGGCTGACGTGTCCCTCAATTTAAGAGATGTGCATGCAAACAGGAACATGACTTCAATCACTCATGCAATCAAAGGGTATGAGTCGATGGTCAAAGAATCTAATTCGACAGACAGAGGATATGACTCAGCAAACAGAGAGTGTTTTTAGGCAACAGAATCGAATCAGAGATTTAGCATATGATTTAAATCAATAGCCCGGTGTATAACTGAGGGTAAAATCAAAGACAAAGGATAGAAATCAGAGTTTAAATAGGAACCAAATCTTTAATGCACAGTGACTATAGGTAGAACTCAGCAGATAGATATGCATAATCTAAACGAGATTGGACTCAAACAAACAATGAGCTGTAATTGATCCGAGAATGTTTCAGATAATAATCACAGAGAATTGAATCATAGACTGAAGCTACCTTTTAACTGGGTTTGAAAACTGGATGTTGAATTAGTTATTGAACTGGATCTTCGACCATCAACCAACCTCTTTAAACAGGATATGTAGCTTTGAGCCCGAATAAGGAAATCACGGGACTATTTGAAATGATGAACAACACCTGGACTCAATGCACAATTAAATGACAATTAAACAGTGTTTAATCTCAGCAGTGATGTCATAGAATTTCATGGCTAGTCGTCCGTATAATCCATATGTAATATCATTTCTGTTATGATAATCTCCTTCATGAGATTTTGCGCCACACTAAAAATTGATGACCACTGACAGTTGAACGCTTGAAGGACGTTTCGACATCTATTCATCTACAATTATGCAATAATAACATGAAAACTCGCCATTTGACATGACTTTAGGCGGTTAGGAATCATAATCACGCTCGCTTGACATCTAGCTCATGCGAAAGCACGAGGTTTTTTATTTGGGCTTGAAAACATTTCGGTGGTTAAGGACCCCTTTTATTTCACCTATTAACCACTGAAAATATCGAATTTCGGTGGTTAACGAGTCATTTTATAGACCCTCTTAACCACCGAAACCTGAGATTTTAGATTTTTGAAAGCCAAGACCAAAAATGATGATTTTTCCAAGTTTATATTTTAAAAATATACCCTCTAATGCACCTAAAAAAATTAGAAATAAATTTTTTGACATGTTCCTATCACATAAAAATCGAAAACTTGACAGTGCTCTTTTAGGAGATAACATCTAGCTCCTACTCGGGGATGGAATCCTCCCAGTGAGGTTCCAATAACAAGTAGTTCCAGTCACCTTATTTGTTGGGCTATAGAGTCATTTGGCCTCTGCAACTGTTCCTCTGCAAGCCTGCCTGTAGCTTGTTTGTAGCCTGCCTGTAGTCTTCGTGTTTATTGAAGAAAACTAAAATAAATCTACGTGCTCCTATGAAGAGCTTATTCTTCAGCCTACTCCTACACTAACCATCTATACTACCTCTTATCAAGTGAAGTCATGCTTCCAATGAAGCCATGTGAGAAACTGATTTACTGACATCATGCTAGATCTTGGCCTGAAAAATAATGGAAGCCACATCATGCAGAAAAGAGATTTGAACAGATGGTAAAGACAATCTTCTTTTGACAAAAATGATTTAATGCAGTTGTTGCTCATAGATTCCAAATAGTTATCAACATGGTCATAAATGTCGTAAATAAATATCTCTTTGAGCTGCTAATCCAACTGACTGTATTGCAACTGCTGATTACTTTCACTAGTCTCAATGCTGAATGTAAATTGTTCTTCTTCTGTTGAAAGAAAATCCAAACTCAATTGTTGATCTGAACCTCTCCACTCTTCTTCACCATCACTGGTCTCAATGTTGAAAACAGACTGCTCAACCTCTGTCAGAGAGTCATATAAGAAAGAGTGTTGATCTAAACTTTTTAGCTCATCTCCTTCCTGCAAATATCTCCTCCAATCTGCATTTATCTGCAAGTTTGGAAAATGTGGGTTGTCCTCAACATATACTGTAGATCTGAGACTGTCACCCACTAATGTGTCAATTTGATAATTATCTTTGAAGTTTTCAAAAGGGACAATCTCGTCTTTATAACAACCTAAGTCAGTAGATGCATTTGATAGAATATCAAAAGCATCAATGCTATGGTTATTCTCCCAGAGATCACCAATATCTTGGTTATAATGATAGATGTCCCTTATTTCAACATACTCTTCAAATCTATCATTAACCACATCATATATACATTTATGATCATCTCTATGCTGAACAGTAGAACTAAATGAAATTCTAGAAATAACCAAATCTTTAGAAACCTCAACAACTTCCTCTCCATCATTATATTTATCAAATATAGGAAGATCAGGAAACATTTCTAATGACAGAGATGAAAATGGTGGCATAGAGTTATCAGTAATAGGATTCTGATATATATTTTGAGAAATATCACTTTGTTCCTCATCATAACTGCAACTTCCCTTGATACACAAATCTGAAAACTGTGAACTACCTTTAATGATTTCAATGGATGTATGACCAACAGAAAAATGATTTTCATGATTCTTAACTAAAGAAATTAATTTTTCAGATGGATGAAAATCAGAGATAATGTTAATGGGAGAATCTTCAGCTCCTTTATTATCCATTTCTAGTTTGTTTTGATGGAAAAGCACATTATCATGAAGATCATTTGGGAGTTGCTGCAGGATATGAGGGAGAAATTCTTCTCTATTTTCATTTTCAACTTTATTATCCAATCCATATTCTTCACAACAATTACCAAATAAAAACTGCTCCGAAAAGAACTTTTTGCAATGCTCATTGAATACTCTGTGAAAATTTTCTAAAGATGAAATCCTTGAAGGAGGTAAAGAAAAATACCATCTACTTGCATCACCTTCCAATGAATACTTGAACATTTTTATATGAACATCTTCGTGCTACAGATCTAGTAGATCCATGCACTCATGAAACTTTTTGAGGTGTTCTGCAGGATTATCTTCTTTCTCCTCTTTGAAGACGGGTAGAAAATCTCCCCATTCTGACATATGAGGTACTGGATGTGGGAAACCAGAAATTGAAGAGAAGTCCAAAGGTGCAAACCTCCGAGCCAAAAGAGTAGCAAATGCTCTTGACATTTGAATTTCATGGAGTCGCCACTAAATTCGTCCTTCATGGAGTCACCAGATAGGTGATTACAACCATAATAGTGTCTAGGATTTGTCTATCATCAAAGCTGGATCTTGTGTCATCTCCTAAGGAAGATGAGCTTCAATCTCCTCTCCCTGGCAATGGCGCCAAAATGTTATCACTCCAAGAAACTTCTTAGGGTTGTAGACTAAGGATGCTTGGTAACTTAAGAAATTATGAATAATCAAAGTGTTTGGAATAATGGGATAATTGAGAAGGCTTTATAAAAGGACAACTTATTATGCATCTAAATAAACCAGTGCTTTTAGAGACCAAATATCAGCTACAGTAATAAAATAAGGTGTGAAGAATACTATTCAAGATAACCAGGTACACAGACATGTAGGGTCATACAAGATAGCAGAGAATTATTTAATTCACATTCATGAGCTACACAAAAAGATGACAGTTCTCAATAGCTAACCTGAACTGAATCAAATTATAGAGTGGTGAACATATGAGCAATACTGACATTGGTAACAAAAGAGGACTGTGATTCATATAACATAAAAGAGTCAAAGTACATAGCCAAAAAGTATCTGGGATTGAACCCCCTCATCTATCTTAATTCTGTACCTTTATAGCTTTACATCACAGTTATCAGATCCTAAAACAATGGATCTGATTTTCTAAAAATAGAAAGCAAACTGTATTTACAAGAAACTAGGAGTAGATCCTCAAAATGAGGTCAATCCCTATCTGATAATCCTCAAAATGTGGTTGAAAAGTTGATGATGTGTAGCTTAGCCTTCCAAGGCTCTTTGGTTTGATCTCCTGAAGATGAAATTCGAGTTGGATGATGTGTCTTCTAACCCATGATATTCTCCCTTTAAAAAAAATTCCAAATGTAGTTGAAAAACCTCTTTTTGACCTTATCCCTCAAAACTAGCCTTTAGATTTGACTTTGATAATTCATTACCTGCTTATTCAAAGAGGTTTCATTCCATTCCAACTCAAAAATTTCCAATCTGAGCAAAATTTCGATGAATCTGGTCATACAGGCTTTTCGGTGGTTAACTGTATGAAATTTTAAGCCTCTTATCCACCGAAAGAACTATGTTTTGGAGGTTAATGAGCATGCTCAGGCTCGCTTAAACCACCGAAAAGAAGAAGTTTTTCAAAAATAAAAAATTCAAAATTTTCGATTACCTGTATGGTTGCATATGGTTTCAAGGCTTCTTGGATGAAGTTCCCTTCTCCCTGATATGGCTTGTGACTTCCTCTTGATGAATACCAACCTATATTTATTCTTCTATGGAGGTGGCAACTTGGTCTAGGGTTTCCAAATTTGTATGCTCCTGAGATGGAGGTTGGGATTCTCTTATTTTTAATCTCAGAAGTCTTAGCTACCTTTACATCTTCATGTTCTCCCTTATCAATACCCTGTTCCTGTCTTTGATCTTGTCATGTTTTTCCTTGACAGTTTTATTAATGTTATGAAGTTCTTCATTTCTTTTTGTCAGAT
>JASDQU011379172.1:3421-15119 GCA_032191745.1 Picea mariana | reverse complement strand
AAAAACTGTTTTTTTTTATATATAAAGGGTGCGACTAAGATCACATAGTACAAAAGAGGATACTAGTAGAGGATACCAGCTATAGAATTTTCATCAAAGGCTTACATCAAAGAGTTTTTCAAAGATTCTACTTTTGATATCTAAGCTTATCGAACTATAAAAAAACTATTTTTCGCAAAGATTTATTTATGCCATTTTTACAAAACTGGAATTGCCTTACTGATCTGCTTAAACTTGGTCTTCCTCTGAAGCTCGTTTTTCTCTGGTGGTGGTTCGAGATCTACATTCAAGTCAGGCAGAATTGGGTCGACCCTACTTCCTGTCTCCTCGTTCTGGATTCGTGCATTGCTTCCATACACTCCCCTTGACCTCTGAGAAAATCGACTTCATCTTGTAGCTGGTTGATTAGGGTGCAATGTTGTGCTAGTGTATCCAAAGTGAAGGTAAGTGTGGAACTATGAGAGTCCAAACACAGTGCCAATTTCTATGTGGTGGAGAAGTTATCTTCCACTAATTCGTCCTCCAACCTTTCATGAGCTGGGTGTTGAGCCATATTAGCAGATAGTCTTACTATTAATACCTTCCTACACTTGTTGATTTCTTTGAATCGTTCGGGGATGGCGCTAGCGTTGGTGCTGCTAACTTTGTTTTTTCTTCTGTTTTGTCTGTCTTTATTACTTCCTTTTGCCAATACTACCTTTTGTTATGCCTCCTCTATCTTCACTGGTGATGAAGCAACCTAGGAATGTGGGGAGCCTTTCGTTATTACCATAGACAAATTCGCCACTGAAGCATCCTCTGTTTCAATCTTTGAACAATCTAGTGACTGTGTTAATCCTTGGATGGTCATTGTTCCCTGCTTCTTCATCTGCTGTACCGTTTCTACTGGAGCTATGTCCTAATCTCAGACTGCCTCTTCTCTTTAATTTCCTTCCCTGGATAAAAATCCGTATTACTGGGTTCTGCTTTAGTTGGATGAGACACTGAATCGAGCGTTGACCATCCCGAATTCCTCTTGTGGCTAAGAACGGAGGCCGTGCAAACTCAAAAATGGAATGGCGTTCAAGCGTAGATGTGGCAGGAACTGCCAGCATCCGCTTGCTGTGAAGCATGGATGCAATCCTTTCACAAGCCTTCTCGAGCGGAATTAATGTGGAGGTGAGGTTATTGATTACAAGGCGAGCGTGGAGTGACGAATGCGGCAGGTTCCCACGGAGGAGGAGCTCCTTGCATACCAATAAAACCATATAATCGTCCTGCAACGTACAAGCTCCCACGAACCAGAGGATGTGCAAGTACAAAGTTCCTTCGAGCTTGACACTCGACTTACCTCTTACACCTTTTCGCTGAGACGCCGCATGGGAGGAGGCGCCAGGTGGAGTGTAATCAAAAGGGGGCTGAGGCATTGGGGGGGAGCAAGGAAATAGGGCCTTCCCATTACTTCCATGTGACCAGGATGCCTTCCTATAGCTAGATTTGATCGCTCGTCTGCTATCCCATTGTTTGTGCGCCGAATGTGGTAGAAAGAGGATTGAATGGTGGAAAGTATAGCCTTGGTCCTTTCAATGAGTCTTTTCAACTTTGTATTCTTTGGGTTTGTTCTTTTAATGAAATGCTGGATTAAGTTCTTGAAGTCCCCTAGAATAATTATTTGGCTGAGTTGACAATCCTGAGCTAGAAGAGCTCCTTGGAAGAGTGCATAGGCCTCTGCCAAGTTATTGGTGGTTATGCCCAGATTCCAAGTGTAAGTTAGAAATCTTTGTCCTCTAGGGCTGAACAAAACCCCTCCCACCTGCCCCCCCTGTTTCAATTTCCAATATTATACACTTTGAAAGTTAATTGATTTTTTTTTAACTCCGACAGAGTCAATCAAGTTTGACTTGTGCTCAATTACAATATATACGGCTCAAGTACATAAGTTTTTATGAAAAGAGACATTCAAACCTTTTATAAAATAAAAAAATGCTAATAAATTATCAATAAAATAGCATATATAAATAAATATGTTATATAATTACTTCAGCTAAATTAAAATGTAATTAAAAAAATTAATATTATCTATTTAAAAAATTAATTATTATTTTTTAATATATATATTTTTTAAATGTTAAAAGAAAAATTGTGTATGATAATTTATTATTTTAGTATGAGTATTATCCTTTCAAAAATTTGTTAAACCAAAACCTATGTTATATGTATGTACGGGAGAAAACTTAAGATAATAATATTCAACACCATAATATAATAATTTTTAAAATCTAAAATTTCTTTATATAATAAGTAAATTCAATTATATTTATATTTTCAATTATATTTATATTCATAAGTATATTTTAATTATTGAAAATTTTCAATTAGAAAATGTAAATATTTTATTATTTAATTTATATATAAATTTATTAATTAAATGTTTCATAATTATTTTTGAAATTTAATTATTTTCAAAATTAAATATAAAAAATATTTTGAACCTAACATTTCCATGCTTTATATATTTTGTTATAAATTTTCAAAACTTCAAATGTGTATACTTACTAAATAAAATAAAATGTATTTTATTTTAATAAATATGCCTGTTCAACTTGGACCATGAAGGTAACTTATGCAATTTGAACCATGAAGATAATGCCATAAAAAAGTTTCTCCTATATTTTATATTTTATTGAACATTTCTCATTAAAAGAAACATTAAATAAAACTTTTAAAAAATGTATTTCAAAGGAAGTGATTTTGGAGTACACATTGTTTTCAACACCATTCATATGCATTTCGAAATGAGTCGAAAAGAAACATGCATCTTGAAATGAATCAATTACACATTTTATAACAATTATGAAACCAAACAACTTCAAACCCTTGTGAATAACGAACACAAACATTTGATCTTTTTGTTTAATATTGATAAATCCAACCATTGTGTAGTTTCAATGTATACATTTATTTCATATGAATATGATTGATATTGAAAATGATGCACAACTCATGTTCAAATAATCTGAATGTCATGCACGATCAAGTTGGGCTTGCAATGCAACTCATTGCTTGTTTATACTATCATCTTTGTGAATCCGAGCAAAACATTTTTGACGGGCATACACAAATTAAAGGAAATGGTGATGAGTAGAACATTGAGAAAGTTTCCCGTGGTGTTGGTGTCGATGCTATGGATGATGTGGGTGGTGAGAATATTTAAGGCTATCGCCAACTGAGACAGATTCCATCTGAAGTTGTAATCATTTTTTGCAACTTTGTCATCACACAAAGTAGGAAACACTCAGATACGATCTCAAGATTTCTTGGCAGGTATCCATAGAGTCACCTTCACGATCGAGGAGTCATTTTCAGTTTCTTTCAATTTCTCATTCTTGTTTGGGTCGAATGTGGAAAGCGTCGAAGTTCGATTCACCCATAAACACACCGTGCGGCATATCCAACCATCTACGACATTTAATGGTAATAATTGCAAATGGTCCTTTTTCCATAACTATGATTCCAACTTATCTTAGTGTACAAGGATGGAATTAAAGAACAAGTACATAATATATTCCTATCATTCAACGTGGAGTTCTATAAAATTTTAGAGATTTTCTATTTTTAAATTAATTTTCTATTTTTGAAAAATGCCTTTTAAACCCCATAAAAACTTTCTAATCAATCATAAACCCCAACCAAAATTCAAAAAAATCAAATTTCATTTTTTTTAATATTTCAAAAAATTAATTAATTATATATATATATATATATATATATATATATATATATACTTTATTGAAAACAAAAAATTTAATAGAAGTCAACGTTGTTTGACTCCTAACTGATTACCTGCCTATCAACATGTATAATAAACATAATATGTTATAACAATTTCATTGTTGGTGTAAACTAGTGTACTTTATCCAAGGTGATTCAAACCAGGTACCTATTGGCATGGAACTAGCCAATGACCAAGGGTATTTACGACAATTGGTTGAGCTAATCCCTTAGACTAAGTGGCATATGTACTTTCTATGTATACTTAACACAAATCACATAAATACAAGAGAATTGCTCAAAATATGTGCAATAACTATCATTAGTATAATGAGCTACAAAATTATGGTAGAATTCCTAGCTTTGTGGAGAAGCATTGTGTGATCAACTTCCGAAGAATCTGCTAAGAGAGTTTTCAAAGTGTGAATGATGCATATTTGTATAGGATGTGGATGATCAACTCCCTAATTAAGGTGATTCTTACCAGTAGACTTGATGCACAACATATGAGGATGATCACCGCCTTACTCCTCTAAATTGGGTTAATAATCATAGTATGCACTAAACTCATCAAAATTTACCATTACTTTTGGCACATAACTTGGGTTGAGTTGGTCATACTTGATAGACTTTTCTGTCATTCATGTTGTCCCTTAGACCTATATAGTGCTCGAAGTTGTTGAGTGCGTGTGAGGAGTTGGCTGCCAAGTTGGTGTAGAGTGGATTTGGCATTGTTGCAGGATTGTTTGGCACAGTGATATTTGGATGCCAAACACTTGTTGGCACATGGGAAGTATAACATAATTCTTGATGAAGTCTAGGTGCAGAACATAAATTCTTCTTGCATATATCAAGTCTCATCTTGGGTAACAATGCCCGCCACTAAGTTAGGTGTAGTGTTTCCCCCATGGTCCCTACTCCTAGAAATGAGGGGCTTCTTGGATAAATTATTAATAAAGTCTTGGTGCAAAGTAATTTTCCTTTGCATAGATCAAGGCTCCACCTAGGTAGCAATGGCCTTCATTGCATTAGGAGTAGCAGTGTTGTCCACCATGGCCTTGTTTTTATAAATAAGGTTGACGATGGCATGCATTGAAATAGTCAAACTTGATCACTACTTTCGATGCATAACTTAGGTTGGCATGGTCATACTTGATATACTTCTTTGTCATTCACATGGTATATTTGAGCTATGATGCGATGCTCTGTGATATCACAAAGTTACTATAGGGAGTTGGCTTTGGAGCTATTAATGCAAAGTGGGAGTTGGCTTTGGAGTTATTAATGCAAAGTGGATTTGGCACTGCCACAAGATTTTTGGTGTGACAAGGTTTTAGTGGAAAAATTGACACTAGGCTGCTATCACATGAGGATGTTGGCACACGTGAAGTTTGACCTTATTTTTGATGAAATCTCAGCTTAAAGTAAAATTGCATCCTTGCATAGATCAGGTCTCACCCCCAACAACAATGAGCCACATTGAGCTAGAAGTAGAATATGTTAGCCCTCATTGCATCGCCCCTTCTCATGTATTAACTTTGAAATACTTGGTTTGCTTGAGAGCTAACTTTCCATAACAATTTCTGAAGAGTTGAGTAGCCTAGTTTCAAGTGTTTTGGGTTGTACTATCTATTCTTTGATCAAATTGCACAATCACACTAAACTTATAATCAATATCAATTGGAGGTTAGGTTATGCAATACCCTACTCAAGTTGGGGGGTGTTGGTTATAAATTCCCTTTATGTTGTAAATTAAGCCCCTTATTTGGGATATGTGTCATAATGTTGATTAAAATAAGCACACGGTAGGGTGTTTGACTAATCATTGGGTGGACTAGGTTAGGGAACCTCAAGTATAAATACAAGGGCTAAATAGGAAGCTAGGGATTAATTTTTATAGTCCATATGATACTTGATATGGATTCCTTGAATGCTTGTTGAATGTTGATGAAGATGAAGATAGTGACCCATACATAGTAAAGGTACATAAAATCAATACATTCTTTAAAAAGGATTTGCAAGCTCTTTCTTTAGTCATGGGTAAGCAAATCATCAATGTAGTAGATTTGAGGGTTGAGATCATAATTTCTTTGATATTTTGGGAAGAAGTATTTGAAAAACCTCTTTAGGGCATAGTAATGTCATCATAAGAGTAGCAAGACACATGACTTGCAAACCCATAGGTAAGCTAGTAGCAGTAATGACATGCTACAATGGGATCAAAACATGCGCTACATTTGAAGTCCTAAGATTACCTTAAAAAATATTATTAAGTCCTATTTGGAAGACCTTGGATACATGAAAGGAGAGGTATTGTATGCATGAAGAAGGTAACATTCATTCTTGTGGGGGAAGGGGAAAGGTAATCATTCCACTAGAAACAAGTAAGTGAGTAGTATACGCATAGATGTGTGCCATAGACAAGGATCATGGTTTACTAGGGCCTAATATCGACATGAAACATTTTTACAAGATGAACAAGAATGATGAAGACCCAAATCCCAATTACCAAGGTGTACTACACATGGATATCTCACCAAGAGAATATTTTGATAAGGGTTTATAAGAATGAGCATATGTGAGTCATGAAGTTTACACAAGCTATGTGATATTTAGAATTGAAGCACAAAGAATGAGTCCAATGATAGAACATAAAGATGGTCAAGACTCTATAAAACAAATATATTGGGATTTGAAAAGAGAATGATTTTTTTCTCAGGCAAATCGAAAGTGAATGAATTCTAGCCACACTTGACATGACTACTTACCAATGGTAGATGGCCACTTTATTCCAAAACCAAGATAAGATGGAAAAATTTAAGGCTCTTTTTATTTTTATGCAGGCTCAAAAAAAAAGAAAAATGTTGTGGGTATATCTATGGTGCAGTGAATTTGAACCATCCAAGGAGACTAATACAATTTAAATGAGAGCAAATGAAAGAGTTTGGAACCCTACAAGAAACAACACTACACATACTAGTTGGATTTATTGATGGTTGTGCCTATAAGTGGTACTACCATCAAGAAAGAAAGAGGGAAACTAGAGACTCGAATTAGTTATGGAACCAATTTGTAGAAGAATTGGATAAATGACCTACGAATCAAATGCATACTTAAATTAAGAATTGAAAAAGAATCAAATGCATCCTTAGATAAGAATTGAAAAAATTGAAAAAGTATAGTTGAAGTAAATATGAGAATAGTTTTCAAAGTATGAACATAAGGGAAAGCATAACCCATGCTTGATAACTATACAAAGGAATAATTTGATAAAAAGGAAATAAATGAAGATCCAACAAATCAACAATAAATACAAAGAGCATGAGGTAGTTCAAAGAAATTTAAAATTTCCAAGGAGGGTGAAGAACCCAAGTACATAACCTAGAGGTGATTGTTGGATCGACAAAACAATGGTAGACGTGATTGCACTTTTAAAAATTGCTAATGTTTTTGATGATATTTGTCATGATTTAACATGAAAACCCAATAAATTTTGAGAGCTTAAGATAAATTTTGACTCAATGCAAAGCTAGTAAGACAAAGACCCTACAAGATGAACCCTAAACACAACGTGTAGGTACAATAAGAAATTCAAAATTATTAGATGTATGTATGATCTATCCAATAAAGAAAGGTGAATGGGTGTCACCAATTGCAGTAGATAAAAATAATATTGGTAAATTGACAACTTAAGTTGATTTCTTAAAGTTAAATTAGGGAGCTATCAAAGATTGTTTCTGAGAAGAATTCCTACAAGGAGTAACATGAAGATAAATATGCTAATTATTGGATAGATATTTAGGTTATCATCAAGCTCCATAAGGTAAAAGGGTTGACAATTCATGACATTTGCAACCAAGTGGGGACCATATGCATATAGAAGAATGTTATTTAGTCTTGTAAATACACCAACATGCTTTTCAAGGACTAATACAATAAACATTTTTAAGGATTTTATTTACAAAGCTTTGGAATTATATCTAG
The DNA here is from genome assembly GCA_032191745.1 of Picea mariana. Classification (NCBI taxonomy): domain Eukaryota; kingdom Viridiplantae; phylum Streptophyta; class Pinopsida; order Pinales; family Pinaceae; genus Picea; species Picea mariana. Next base: position 7,385 of record JASDQU011379172.1, on the reverse strand, counting down.
ATGATTGGGCCTTGTTTGATTGTTTGAATAACTTTATTTTTACGTTTTAATAATGACGGTTAATAGGAGTATCACTAAATATAGAAAAATGCTAGTTTTTTGCATCCTTGGAAAATGTTTGGGACACAATGTCAAAGTAAGGAATGATGGCAGAGCCTAATAAGGTGAAAGTAACAAGGGATTTGAAACCTCCCATTAATCCATCAAATATAAAGTCATTTTTGGGTTTCATTGGCTATTAAATAATTTTTTTCAAAGAATATGCCGAGATATCATACCCAATGGAAATATAATTGAAAAATGAGACACCTTTTCAATGGTAGAAGAATCCCAACAAGGTCTTGAAGCATTAAAAACTAAGATCATCAATGCATCCATATTAATGTTTCTTCATTGGAACAAGATCTTCCATGTACATGTGGATGCATCAAGAATAACCGTTGGAGTTGTTCTGACACAACAATGAGAGAAATACATGTATCATCCAATATACTATGCTAGCAGAACAAATGGAAAAAAAACTATAATTCCATAGAAAGGGAGGCCCTAGGTATAATATATGCACTACAAAAATTCATGCATTGCTTATTAGGTAACAAGTTCCACTTATATGTTGATCATCAAGCATTAAATTATCTTGTAAACAAGCCCATCTCATAAGAGAGGTTAAGAATATGGTTAATCAATCTTAATTTCAACACTAGGATTTTGAAATCTTTATCAAGCTTAGAAAATTCGATGTAGGGCCATGTCACCTTTCTAGGATAGATAACAAGGATATATAAAGAAGATGAAGGAAACTTATCCTATTCTAGCTCTTTTAAAGTACAAACAACACCGTGATACCTAGAATGTGTTTATCATTTTCTATAGCACGAGAAATCCCTTGAGGACATGAACACTGCATAGAAGAGAAGTTTGGTTTAGAAGGAACTACGATTCAAGATATTCATATGGAACCAATAAAAAATAGGTACAAATGCAATACTAAGAATTTTTGCACAACCCTCATAAACGATTCAATGAAACAATTGATTTAGGAAGCCCATTACAGAGTGGCAATAGGTCATTTTTCACCCAAAAAAAGATAGCACAAAACTTTGGTGTTCTTCAAATTGGTAAAGAAGTATGAACAATGTCAAAAAAAAGGAAACAAACCTTAGACTAGGGGTTTTCATGAGTTCAATCCTATTCTACCAATGCAACCTTTTGAGCATTAGGGATAAAATTTATATGATTTTTTGTATCATCCAAAAGTACATCATTTAAATATATCACGACGACAATCAATTTGTTCAAAAAATGGGGTGAAGAGTCCCAATAAGGTTTGAGAAAATATTTTTTTTACGAAGATGATTCTTAGACTTCCAAGAGCATGTTGAAGGTGGAGGCTAAGGTGAACATCAAGTCTTATGATGGACCTAGATCAACTAAGAAATTGGTTGAGATAGTTGGATTATATTTTAGTGGTTATGGGTTCATGGAGGTTGAGAAGATATAGTTCTTTGAATTAAATATTGAGGGTTATGCATTGCTATGGTGGGAAATTTTGTGCCAAGAGAGCCATCATATAAAGCATAAACAATTTGTAAATTAGGAGGATTTCAAGGTTCTTGTTAAGAACACATTTTATTCAATGGGATATGAATATGAACATTAATTCAAATGACATTATCTTAGACATAATCAAGGATATGGAGTTCAAGAATATATAATATAATTTATGGGGAAGTGCATTCCATTGGCTAGATACTAGTTTGACAGGAAGGTGATGACTAAGTACATGAGTGGGTTGCATAGTCACATTAGAAATGATGTGTTTCTCTTTGAAGTCAAGAATATTCACGGGGCTTGCAAGAAAGCTATGTACATAGAAGTAAAACATGACAAGAAATTCACTGATGGTATAACAAGTACATCTAGGCCCGACACCTATGAATAAAATACTTGCTCACATTGACTTGGAAGGACATATTACTTTGTATTCAACTCATACCTAGTAATATTAATCATGGTAAATCCATTGTCACGATCAATGATAGTCCTTTCATCACCTTCTAGCAACAATCTGTAACACATGACCTTGAAGAGAACCACTTTGAACAATTTCAAGTCTATATCCAATATATCTTCCATATGGCCATAGTATCACAAATCAAATGTCTATCACCCCTATAGGAAATATTATTATCATGAAAAAGTTGTAGTTATCCCACTATCATGGGTTTTTTTCTTATCATCCAACTATTTGGTGTGATGTTTTCTACCATTACACCACATAGCTTTGTGATGTTTCACCTGCATACTTGACATGCTATACATTCATTTTCATGAATTGATAAATGTATGTATGAGATAATTTGAGGGATGAAAAAACAACACAAAAATGGGAATTCAAAAGTTAAAATCAATAAAAAATGCTTACCTTTGTATCTTTTGCATTAGATGATATATTGATTTCTTTCCATGTCAAATTTGTATCATTATCCACCTAAGCTATTGTAATCGAATATTCCACCTCACTGCATGATAACCTATGATAAAATTATTTACATCATTCTATCCATATCTTCATCTAGTTGAGATTATTTTCAATGTATAAATGCATTGCATCCCACTCTTCAATACCTGGATGAAGAAAGAAAAATAGATTTAGGTATCAATCAAGCTTAAAAATGTGTGTACATAAACAATAATTACAATAAAATATAATACCTTTCACTTTTCTTCATCTACCTTTCCCCAACAACACCTCCCCTTCAAATTTGTTGGTAGAATTGACATCCAAAGGAGAGACACATTAATTTCACCCACTACTTGGGGTCAATACTCACTAAAATACATTGTGGACTAATATACCACATAGCCTTCAATCATTGATCACTCTAGACATGATCTCCATCTAACCAAAGCCTTCAATGCCTTCAAGTGTCTCTCCACTGACCACATTGGCCTTGTCTATACGAGTCCACATATTTCAATCTCATTCACTAGGTGTATAAGGCAATGTTCTTGTGCATTTAAAAAACTTGGAGGTAGATACTTTTTCATTTCACACATTATATAGGGAATTTATCTCTTCCAATACTTGATATCTTCTTTATGGATTTATTTAGATGACAACCACCTAAAAGTGCAAAGAAATCACATGTGTCGACATAAAATTATATAGTGCAAATAAATCAAATGTCGATAAGTTCTACAAGTAACATTTCAATTATAACCTTTTACTTACCTCATGTACTTGTTGAGATCATATATAATTTTCTTTATGTTAGTGTCAAAGATGTTTGGGAGAGACAAAGGTAGATCATATTGTAAAAATGAAGGAATATTTATCGTTTAATTTTAATTTGAAATAACATCTATTACTAACAAATAATATATATATCATAAGATCAAAATGAATGTTAGAAAATTTCAAACCTTAATAAAGGTATGCCAATTGTGAGTTTTTGCCCCACAAAAATCACCTTTCTTTGTTAATATATTATTTATGTTTGAAGCAAAACTAGTGGGAAATTTAATCTTCCACATAGCTTCTTTTACAACAACGTTCTCTTGCTCTATTAATAACCATGGGAGATTGGTTGGTTTTCCATCACTATAAGAATGAGTCAAATGTTGCATTACATTGGACTTCTTAGTGTCACTAATATCTTTAGAATTTTTTCTTTGTTATTCCTCCCATTTAAAATTTTCCATAATCATTCTACGTCATTCTTTCCAAGATGCATTGTGTCAAACAAATGAGCTACTTGTAGATGCTCATAGTAGGGAAACCAATTGAATTGGATGGTGCATATTTTCAAACTTCGTGGAATCCCACCCTAGTGATCTTTGGGAAACATAAATGGATGGAAATAGTTTTTTTATTAGAGTAAGTAGAAAAAACTAGAAAAAAACTAGAACAAGTAACAAACATGGATTTAATTGAAACCATTTGCTTACAACAATTATTCTC